>CAMOHE010053702.1:0-41402 GCA_946598075.1 Artocarpus hirsutus
GTTAACATTTATTCTGACCTTCTCGTCGGAATACCTACAGTATGAAAAACTTAATGAGCTAACGCCCAGTAAGTCCCATAAATCCCACATGGACAATCAATTGAATGCATGATTCAATTATGCTTTCTTATAAACTTTCCTTATCTTCCTCATTTCTTATCTTTCATTAGGGCCCAAGTGTTTGTACCATTGCGCAATATCATTTAGGTCTACATAACACCGTGACCATATTTGATCCTTTAAACTCCCTTTTACTTTTGGAGCCGGTACGACACTTTTCTTAACTTCTGGTGACATTTTACCAATCCTTTTAATATGGTTGTCATACCAAACATGAAATGATAATCACATGTTATCCATGGTACATAAATTCGTATGTAGAGCAGAATACACACAAATATCTACTTCATATATATACATGTATTCATTACTGTATACACTGATACACAATATCTTATACATGACCGTACTAACATGTTATATACTTAGGTATTCTAATCGTATACACACAGGCATCGATTATATACCTCTTAGATATTCATTTCATAACAACATACAAGTTTGCATTGTAATATATACCCTACTATGCATATTCACGCATTCTACACCTACAATTTCATACTGTAGGTGAGAAGGGTATTTACTTGCTTCTGAGCATTGCCAAAAACAACTTCAGTATTCTTTCTCCTAGACTCTTAGGATCCTGTTGGCCAATTAAAAATTATTAGCCAATTCCTAATATGTTTCATTACAGAACGTTCGTTACTTAATTGATCGAGTTGTATAACTGTACGCAACTCTATAAACATTGATTTCCTTATTTTTTTATAATTCTACCCTATCGTTACTTATGAAGGGTGTAAATCTTTCTAATCACTTTCTTTTCCTATCTGTGACCTTATTAGAGCAACTCGGGTTATTCAGGCAAAAATGACGATTTTGGCCTCCATAGCCCTACTGACTTTTTCGAACTCAATTCGTTCATTTGACATAAACAGCCACATATTAACTTAAAAATAATTTTCGAGTGGCTCATATCACTTTATTTCGTACTTATGCCCTTTTTCCATAAAACTTTACAATTTAGCTCGTAACTTGAAAATTATGACAATTTTGCCCCCAGGCTAAAATTTTTACTTTACACCAAAATTTCTTATTTTTCATAAGAAACATTTTTGCTTGAAGTACCATACCTCAAATCATTTTAAAAAATGACGTTTTTGCCAATTTACTATATTTTCACTTTTAACAAATTCTTGAAAATTCGAAAACTCACAAACGGTTGAGTTCTTCGACGAACCATCTATAATACTTAGCAATAAAATATTAGGTTTTATTAATGACATTTTCTCGGTCATTACAAGCAAGACCATATGGCTAAGTTACCTTATGCTTCAGCAATAGGCTGTCTCATGTATGTCATGGTTTGTACCAGACCAGACATTGCACATGCAGTAGGAGTTGTGAGTAAGTACATGAGCAATCCAAGCAAGCAGCATTGGGAGGCAGTGAAGTGGATTATCAAAAATCTGAGAGGTATTGCAAGTTTAGTTATGTGTTTCAAGAAGTCAAACTTGGGATTATAGGGTTATGTAGATGCTGAAATGGCTGGAGACATTGATGACAGAAAGAGTATCACCGGTTATGTTTATACCTTAGGTGGCACAGCAGTTACTTGGGTCTTGAAGTTGCAAAATATAGTTACACTCTCTACAACTGAAGTAGAGTATGTGGCGATGACTAAAGCAAGCAAGGAAATGATTTAATTGTAGTCATTCTTGAAAGAACTGGTCACAAGTAGGAAAGGAGTGTGCTACACAGTGACAGTCAGAGCGCCATTCACTTAGCAAAAAATTCGCATTTCATGTTAAAACGAAGCATACACAATTGCAGTATCACTTCATCAGGTCGGCTTTGGAGGATGGAGTATTATAACAAAAGAAGATTCTTGGGAGTCAAGATCTAGCAGATATGCTCACCAACACTATTCTGATCGAGAAATTGAAGTTGCGCACAACTTCAGTTGGACTTATCTATGAGGTGTGAGAAGTTGTTGCCGCTACAGTTGGAGACATAGTGATTGATTAGTTTCCAAGCGGGAGATTGTTGGAGGTGGAGCCTATCAACACCTAGCAAAAGAGAAAAAAAAAAAAGAAAGGAGGACGGTAGTAAGCAGGCGCCGCAGTGCTAGGTTTGGGCGCCATGACTCCACCCAACAACGCCATAGTGCTCGCCACAGCGCCAACGCGCTGTATTGTGTGATTTTTTGAGGCATTCAGTCGAAAAACAGGAAACTACTAGGGTTTCTCATTAGTTGTTATATTTTACTCTTCTTTGAGGCTCTAAATAGACATAAGGTGGCTAGAGTTGTTAGAGTGGCATTATTTTGTGTGAGGCGTTATTTTGTGAGATTGAGAGCTCCATTGTTGAGAGAGAGAAAAATTCCTACAGAGGCTGCTAGGTAGAAGAGAGATTTGGGAAACACAAATTGAAAGTGTGTGATAAATTTTTTTTGTAATATGTAATCTCTTTCATTACAGTGGAATATGCAGTAGCGAAAACAGGACGTAGTCTCAACTTTAGATGAACCTGTATAAAAATTTGGTGTCTCTTTTTTCTTCTTTTTCTCTTTCCTTTTCTGTAATTATTCGTTCTTAGTAGTCCTTAGAATTAAGAGGTGCCTAATTCCAAACATTTTTTCCCCGATATAAGAGCGCTATTAGTATTGTAATTTGTCGTATACATGTCATATAGCAAATATACATTCTTGTTGCGCTGCAATTATTTAAAGTAAAAAGGCTCTTGCCCAAAGTTCGACTAAAAAAATAAACAAATAAACAAACATTTGCTCAAATAAACACATAACAACCCTTTGAAGGGGTTGTGTTGTTTGGAGCAAAGTGTGTCCCTTCTTTTTCTTTTTCTTGGAGTATTTAAAAGACTCTACACTAACTACAAATTTACGTTATCTTTAAGCAAAAAAATGTACAAATAATGATGTTACATTCAGCAAAACGAGAACTAGTAACTTTTCCGTCAAAAAAAAAATGTAGAAATCGCGTCATATCTGTACAAAACCTAGATTTAGAAGCACGTGTCTCTCTCTCTTATTTTCTATTCCTTGATAAACTAGGGTTTTTTTCGTAGGTGTGTTGCTTTAACTGGGTAGGTGTCCATCACCACTGCTCAGCTGGCTTATGGTCCTCTAGCCTGAGAGACGGTGCTTGGTCTCGCGGTAGTTTAACGTTGGTGTTTGATCTTTCCTTTGCGGCGATTACGCTACGATGCGCTTGGTTGCTTCTCTAGACATGTTGGTGTGTCGATTGGTGTCAATGTCATGGGGGCTTTGCTCATACCATTTGTAGCAGAGCTATAGGGGAGTTGGGCTTCGTGGGTTGGCCAAATTTGATGGCAGATCTGTGGTTGGGCTTGGTGTCAATGTTCAAATGATTATAACTACGTGTGTGAAGAATTAGACCGATCAACTTTTGGAGTTTTGAGGAATATTAAAAATACTTTAGTGCATAACATTCATGGTGATGCAACAATATTAAGGGGTCACATTAATTTTTATTAAAATAAATTCCTCAACAAATTATACTCAAACGTCCTAATTCTCTTTCTTTTTTTTTTTTTTGATTGGAAAAATGTCCTAGTTCTTGAGGAAGGAAGAAGGAGAAAAACCAAAATTATGGACTTGTCTCCCGATTCTCCCCCAGCATAAGGTTTGGGCAAGATGTAAATAAAAAGAAACACACATCTATTACCAATGAGTTTGTTAAAAAAAAAAAAAAGAAGAAAAATCCAATGTTAAATTATCAATACCATTTTTTTATATGTATAACAACATACCTTCATGACTAAGGAGTATGAAAAAGAAAATTTTAATCATAGATCTAAACTATAAACACTGTTAAGTTTTCCCTTCAAATGAATAATTCCCGATGAGTGTGGTAAAGAAAGGAAAAAAAATCAAAGAATATATAGATACCAACGTTGTACTAATTAAAAGTTGCAAGTAGTCAACCAAAAAATTTTTTGCAAGTACATACATATTTACGAAGTAAAAATTGCAAAGAAAATTACAAGTACAAGAGAATGATCCTTTTTAAAAATAAAAATTAAAAGGAGAGGGAGGAAATCTGCAACGAGCACGACCAGTTTACATAACAATATTGCCTGATGCCTATCTGCCTTTTGCTTTTGCGTAACTAAGATAATCAATCGACGGACAAATGACTTTTTTTTTTTTTTTTTTTTGCTAGAAAAGGACAAATGACCCTGAAGCTTCAAAACATTTACTATGAAGAGAAAAGAAAAAACAACATTAAAATTAAAATACAAAACACGTAAGAGAAAAAAAAAAAAACCTTGAATCTTCAAAACATTGGTTTGACTTGATAGCGTAATCAATGTTTATTTGGGAGAGCAGTTTGAACCGTTTTTTATGATTAAAACAATTTTTTGCTATAATATTGTTTTTACTCACAAAATTTTAAACTAAAAAATGATTCAGACCATAAAAATTGTCCAAACCGTTCTCCTAAAAGGACGTTAAAAGAAAGCATCAATAAAGTCGTATTTGTGAGAATATGGCAAAAATTTGAGGCGCACACAGCGTGGCACTATCACCCCTTTGGAGAATTGTTGGCCAAAAGCTTTAATGGTGCCACGCTTGTGTGCGCCATAAACCCACCATATATAATCTCCACCATCTCATCTCTCTATGAAATCCAACCCCAAACTCAAGGCATCGTATGCTCCTCAAACAAATATTGCCAATACGCATATTGTGTCTGCTCTCTAGTTTGGAATTGTGAATTGGCAATTGCTCTTTGCTTTATATATGGGAACAACCCAGGAAAAGGACAATATGGAGATTTTCTCATTGTGTTGGGCTTTGTTGGCGGTATTCTTGGATGTTGGGCCAAGCAAATATGGCGACCCGCATGACGTTTGTGGTAATTATTGGAACGACCCTAAGGTACCCTGTGTTTGAACCTTTAGATAAAGCTAGAATTTGCACGGAGAGTTCTAGCTGTCTAAGCGTTAAAAATGATTTAAAAAAGATGTTTTAGGTTAACCAAAATACTATACATTTTATTTTTGATCTCTTTTTAAATTAAATTTATTACACAAATCTCTATATTCTTTCAGTCAATAATTAATTTTGATATTTAAAATGATCAAATTACCTCTAAATAAAGGAAAAAAAAAATAAAACTTTCAAAATAAAGAAGTACACAAAAACAAAAACATACAAATTATCCATTTTTAGGGTGGTTTATACATTTTTTAGATCAAAAATATTAGTATAAAGTTTTTTGAAGTTCTAGAATTAAAATTCTCTCTTCTTTCAATTTGAAAGTATTTTAAATTATTTTTTTGTCAAAATTAATAATTATTAGAAAAATATATAAAATTGGGTTCACATGAATTTACACTCTTGTCGACTTGTTAAATGTAGTTTGGGTTCATATATGACTCTGCGGATGTTACAACATAGGTCAAGTTCTTTCCACTGATGTTCTTTATTTTCCATCAGCAAAATGAAAATATTTGTTATTCTGTCATCATCCAGAAACGAGTACGAAAATTACGAAAATTCGAGAATCAGAAGGTTTTTTTTTTTTTAAAAGTATTGGAGGCGTGAGTCGTGACTGTCCGTCTTGACAGTTGACACCGCAAAGGCTAAAGGTTGACATGTTGAGCGAAGCGGCGACGCCGAGGCTGAGGTTATCTCCTGTGTCTAATATGCCAAAGCCACGTGGCTTTTCACCGTGAAGAAACTGAATGACATCTCTACACGTGTCCAATCTTTTGTTATTATTATTATTTTTTCCTTATCTTAATTTGAGGTACAACGAACCTTAAACCTCATAATTCAAAGCTTTGTTAATGTCCATGCGAAAACAAAAAAAAAAAAAAAAATGTTGTTGTTGTTAAGCAAATATACTAATGATATAATATAATAATGTTGTTGCTTAAATGAATATTTAAATAAAAATTTAAATTTTTATGATAAAAAATACCGTAACAAAATAATTTAAACTGTGATTTGAACCAAAAAAAACTTAAAAACAAAAACACCTGCTTCAGTATTCACTCTCAGCTGCTTTTCTATTCATTGTGTAATTCGTTTTTACCCTTCATTGCAGGGTTTCTTTATTTATTTTTTTTTGGCTTCCAATAATCGCTGTTTTGTCGTCTTCTATTTCCAAAACAATGACTTATCGATTCCTACTTCCTCTGTAGCCCATACTCACCGATGATGGTTGTGGCCAGCCGTCTATAAACCTCTCATTGATTACAGCTATGGCCGATTTTCTTTTTCTATTTTTCTTTATCGTTAACCGAAGCCTCTGAGTTCTTCTTCGTTTCTTCCTTCTTGCCATTTTTTCCTTCCATCTTCATTCTTCTGTTCTACAAATTTATACTATAGACCTTTTTTTCGTCCACCATCTGATTTCTTCTTCTAAAGTACGTCCGCTTTTATTGGTCTGGGTATTTGCATGATTAGGGACATTAATACCTCTCTCTTAGTTAAATAGATTCGAATTAATGATTTAATTTAACTATATAGGTTTTAAAATTACACACCCCAATATAAATACGTACACTGCATTAAACTAATTATATTTCTATTCTTTCACAGAGAATCAAATTCACAACAAAAACAAACATCACCGAGTTTAGTATTCCCAATGGTTGGTATTACAATTCCTGCCCACAATGTTGTAGGCAGCTTAAAAAATAAAGCACTGCTTGGTGGTGTGGTTCCATTGGAATTGTTGAAACGACTCCTATACCATGGTAATGTATTTGTCGTTTACTATGAAGATAATATTTATTATTAATTTTCATACTATAATACATAATCATTCTTGATATTAATTAACTCGATTTGTTTTGTTATTATGCATAAACTAACAGCACGTGTTGAGAACGGTACTAGAAGAATGAATGTTAAACTTTTTCAAAAGACCTACACAGCCACTGGTAAAAAGGTCATGTCTTGCATTAACAGTGGAAGATAGATATACTGACCCGACAATCATCCCTTCGATTATTGAGCAGCTGAAAGGGCAGTAAAAAATATTTCAACTTTATTTCACTGCACAAAATGGTTTCATTGATACAATCACTTGCAAAGTTTTTGATGATAATGAATCATTGCCAAAACTGACTTCTGAGGTAGGTTCCGACAACAAAAATGGAATCACCAATGTAAGGAACATTTACAAAAATATTCACTCTTTTTATGTTCCTTTTTGCTTTAAAATAATCCTAATATTATTATATATTAATATTTCAAGTATGAAATGCCAGATCTTATAAAAAAAAAAGATATTTTATCAACATCTGATCTTCTTAAAAAAAGAAAATTAACAAGGTAAATATTATATTTAGATATTCCACAAACACTGCAAAAATTATTTTCCATTTCTGTTTTCCTACAATCATTCTTCTTTCAATTTACAGCACTGCTGATGATCGTTCAAAGAAACTGAAAGGAGTCGCAAATGTGAAGGCAACATACCAGTTTTTTGTGAGCTTTGTATATATTACTTCCGTTTTCTTTCTTTTCTTCTAGGTGAAAGAGAGGATTAAACAACTTTGTTTATATGAAATCCCATACATCATTTTTTGATATCTCTAAAAATACAATTGCATGTATACATTTTGATATGTTTGTTCATATTATACATTTTGGTATTATCAAGATATCATACATCCTTTGTTCATCTTATAGTTTTATACATTTAGGCGTGTGCATTTATATCTGTAAGCTATAACCGTTGTTGAGAATGGTTCAACAATTCAGTCGGTGCCAATTATCTGGTGACGCGTGGGAAGTTGGTTGGACAGCTGGAATTATTTTAGCCGAGGGATCTCAATACGGTCGTTGCAATCCAACGGGGGTTCTCTGTGGACTGTTCTTCTTATTCGGCTTTTCATTAGATGTCTCGAACGGGGGGTTCATTATTATTATTAGTCTCCACAAGAGAGTTGAATAGTCAGAAAGAAAGAGAGAGAGCAGAATAAAAAAAAAAAAAAAAAACAGAGAAGCGACATAGAGAAAAAAACTCTGGGGGATTGAGAGAGGAATCAACCTGCTTCTCTGTGAGATTGTGTCTGTGTTGTGAGGGTTTTATTCCTTGGGGAAACAAGTGTAAGGGATGTGTGTTACAATTGTAGGGATTCTCTGTACTTTCTCCTTTGTGTGCTTGATGGTCCAGGTCGCAAGTGGATGTAGGACAATTTGGTCCGAACGACTACAAAATCCGTTGTGTTGTTTATTTTCTGTTGTAGATATAGGTTTCTTGCTTCTCGCTTCAGTTTCTTGCAAAATTCTTGACTGCTTGTCACAACAACCGTAGTAGTATAATCGGTAATATAGACTATTATACCAGATCATATTATTTGCAACGCCCGCTTTGGTGCGGGGAAAAAATCTTCTAGTGTAATCCCATTGGAGGATAACCATCTGCTTGTCGGAAATAATCAGACAGCATAACACTTCCACTTTTACGAAGAGATTAGATTTCTGGTCCCTTGTATTTCAACATAACATGATAAAAATACCATCATGCTTGCAATATTAAAATGACATGCGGTGATTTTCAATTTTAAAGTAACATTTTAATACTTTGAGTATGTTTTTTTAGAAATGAACTATCTCATTTACCTTTAATTAATAAAATTTGAACTAATTTAGTAAAACTTCAAAGAAAAGACAAAAAAAAAAAAAAGAAAAATAATCAAACACAATCAAAATTTTGGGTTTATTCAATTTTCTTTTTTTATCTTTTTAACAGTTTTATTTTGAAGAGTAGTTATTTAATCGTGTCACTTCAATGTGAAAATATGGCCTAGTTTTCTCACAAATGAATTTCGAATCTAGGGATCTAAATTTCCCATCAAAAATTTCAGAATAATTTAAAAATAACAACAAATTAACATTAACAAAATAATTATAATTTAACCATCTCATTTTGCTAATTATTATACAATGATTGTTATTTTTACAAGAGCGTGACAAAATAACAGTCTTGGTAATGTATTTTAGGTAATATTTTATTAGTAAAATTAAATTTGACAGCTAAGTAATTTTTACTAACTTAACAAAAGTTTTGCCTATTTAATTTTATTTATAGAGATAATTTGAAAACATGACAGCATTTAAAGTAGCGGAATGACCCGTATGCTACAGCGGGCAAAAGTCTTGCAAATTTTGCCTGCGAAAGAAAAAATGCCATGTTCGTTTCTCCTTTCTCTTTCGCAGAGGAGATCTGCATCTCCCACCCACACCATGTTAGAGCTCGTGGAGCACCAACCAAAAGATTTCCGCCGGCGACGAACCTTCCGCCAATGAATCCAATGGCGCAGATCCTTTTGGATCTGTTGCTCCGTCCATTCGTACTTTGCTACAACAGCGCGAGGATCTGTTGCTCCGTCAATTCGTGCTTTGCTACAACATGCAACCTCGAGAGCTGTAGTCGACGACCTCATCAAACCGTCCGCCGACGAATCCAACGGCATCCGATCCGCAAGAACTGTTGCTCCATCTGTTCGTGCTCTGCTGCAACAGCAAGATTGCTCCGTCAATTAGAGCCCTGTTGCAACGTCGAGATCTGTCGTCGGCGAACGAATCCAACGGCATAGATCCTCTGGATCTGTTGCTCCGTCCGTTCGTGCTCTGTTGCAACGATGGGAGGATCTGTTGCTCCTTCGGTTCGTGCTCTGCTGCAACATCGAGAGTAGTCGCCGGCGACCTTGAATCGTCCGTCGAAGAATCCAACAGCGCAGATCATCTGGAGCTGTTGCTCGGTCGATTCTTGTAGCTCTTTTGCAACGTTGAGAGCTGTCGTGGAGAGCTGCAACGTCAAGAACTGCCATCGGCGACCTATTGCTTAAGTCGTTGTATTGTCTATTCGTGGGAAGCACACTGAATAATTGCTCACATTTTCAAAATAGTGTTTTACAGGTGGCACATTTCAATCCAAGGACCCATTTTGTGGCAAATGTTTAAAGGCCCCTTTATTTATATTTAATGTTGGCCATTTGCCTCTTTCTCCCTTTCCTTTTTTTACTTTCCTCTAATTCAACCTAATTCAATTTGGGCCGAACTAGATATTTATAATTACTGTCCTGTTCTGTTATTAAGCAGTTGATTAATTTTTTCTACTTATAAATTTTTTTTTACATTATATGTCACTGATAACAATTAATACAAGAGTAAAATTATAAAGAAAAAGTGGGTTATGGCATTCTTTTAAAGAGGCTTTTTCATGTGATATATTTCAATCCACAATTCAAAAAGGTCGCATGTTTAAAAGGGTTAATAAGACATGTGGCTTTTTTTTATTTGTAGAATTAATATATGTCTACAGTTCATGAATATTCTTTATATGTTTCAATACATGTGTATAAAACATTAATGACTATAATAATGATATTGTTAGTTTTAATTTATTTTTTAAAATAACTATAATATATGTATTTAAAATTTTAAACGGATTATGATATTATTATATTTAAAAAAATCTTTAAAATTAAGGTATTTGTTGCTTAAATTCAAATTGGTATCTAAAATAACAATTTTAAAATTCTCTAGAAAGATGAAATTTTTTTATCGACAAGTTGGATTTACCGACAAATTAAAATTAAGGTGTTGTAATTAAATTAATGATATAGTTTTACTGACAAATTGAAATTAGGATGTTGTAATTAAATTAATCACATTATATTATTAAGCCTTTTCATGTGTCTTACTGCTTATAAGTTAATGATACGCAATGACATTCATTTCTTAAGACTTCAAGTGAATTATATTTCTTTTTTTTTTGTTATATGTAATTAAATTAATGATATAGTATTTATTAAGTTTTTTTGTGTATCTTATAGGTTGTATAATTGTTATATCATTAAGCTAATGATACGTAATGATAATGATACTCGATGATATTCATTTCATTTTTTAAAAACTTTAAGTGATAATAATAATACATAAATATAATATATTAAAATAAGAAATATACGTGTATATTTTTTCTCTCATTTAACTATTCGAAAATAAAGGGAATTTATTATAAACATTTAAATACATGATAATATTTAGTTAAAAAGTATTTTAGGGTTTTAAATATATGAAATTTTAAAATAAAACATATAATTGATATTTGTATAATGAAAACAAATATTAATTTACTCTTTAAAAAGTCATAGATTGCATAATTTTTACTCTCTAAAACACTCCCGCCTAACTAAGCCCAATGGGCTTATTTGTGTTTCATCGGCCTCTTGTAACAGCCAATTGTCCGCAGTGGGCTTCGACATTGCTGGTCCATATCTCTGTACAAAAGCTGGTGGCTGTAGAGAGATGGGGGGGAGACAGATGGCAGGTGCTTTCTGGGTAACCCGAGTGATCGAGATAGTGAAGAAGCATGACTCCGGAGGTCTTGTTTGGAAGAGAATAAAGCTCACCTCCACTCGCAAGGCCAACGCTAAGAAGCGTCTTCTCCGTGTTTGGCAGGTCTCTCTCTTATCTTTATGATTTAGGGCTTTACCTTAGGGTTTTAGCTTCGTAAAATCTTCTAATTTTCTCATCCTTTTTAGATTTTTCATTGTTGTTTCTATTGTATTTGATTTTGATGATCGCAAAAGCAATCGACTTTGTTAAGAGAATGGAGACTTGGAATAGGAAAAGACTTTGAGCTTATCTAGCTAAACACTATTTCACGATTTAATTCCTATGTCAAAGAAAGCACCTTTGAATGGGGAGTGCTTTGCTTTGTAGTAACTAACTGGTAGTACTGGTAAGATAATTTTTAATGTAAACGTTATATTTCAAACAAAAACGAAAACATAAAGAATACTTCAGTTGATTTACTGTTCCATTCTGTGATCCGATGAATAATGCTATTCAAAAGCTACATTTTTTTTTGAATTGTGGAAGGTCAAACTTTAATTTTCAATAAGTTGAAAAATGATAATGTTTTAACTAGTGAGTCATAGGTCAATGCTAACCAATAAGCAATCAAATGCCAAACTTCTGTAGATGCTAAATTTGACACTAAGTATAGCATGTGTTAAAGTTTTACACCAGATATGGTACCATATTGGAGAATAACTTTTTTTTTTTTAATTTAAATGCTAAATTTTAGCTTTGGCATTAGGAATTTGACATGACATTAGACGTACTCTAGTAATTTCTTGTTAAATGTCCTTCTTGGAGACTTTTTTTATTGTTCATATTGTGCAACATTTTGGTTAATGTTCAAGTTAGATTCCACTTTTTTCAATGATATTGTTACCGGCATTGCTTTAATTTCAAGTCATATTACACTAAACATTAATTAATCAACCACGCACAAGAATGTTACGATACAAAGCTTGATTGGGTTAATATGTTTATCTTGTAAAGCATTAGAGTAAGTTTCTCTATCACCCCTTCTGGTACATCGTAGATTGAAAGTAATAAATGACGTTCATGCTTATGTGAAGAGCACTTAAACAAAATGGATATAATTATATTGGTTTAACTATCTAAGCCATTTTGTATATTTTTCATCACTAATAACCGAAAACCGTGTATAAGGCGTCCCCTTTTAAATATCATCGCCTATAAATATTATACTAAACTAGAGGTTTGATTGTTTTGTAGTCCTTAGGAGTTGGTATTTAGTTACCACGACCGTCTAATAGTCCCAATTCAGAGATAAGAAGTATGATAATTACTTCACCCTTGAATGTTACTAGTTAGGTGTGACAATTTATCTTAACAACGTGTGGCATGGGAGTGCTATGTAATACGAGTCCATTTGACAAATAAATAGGGTGTTTGGAAGAATAGTTCAAATAAATGGTTTAAACTACTCTTCCATGGTTTAAACCAATGATTTGAACTGTGAACAGTATTAAGCTCTTACATGCTATAGTAAAAAACTATAATGGAAAGCTCTCACATTGTACAGTTCTCAAACCCAAACTGATGGTTTAAACTACTCTCTTAAACATCCTAGAATTCAAACCAAGTTGTTATAATGTAACTAAGGCGGCTACAATGTTTTCTCTTACAAAATTTGAATGGCTAGAGTATTTTGAACCCAAAGGTTTCCAACTCACTTCCCAAACGGGCTACATCTTTTCATTACAAGGTGTATTTATTTATTTAGCTCTCAATGTATTTGGCTGAGATGCTGTTCTGCTTGCAGGCTGTAGCATAAGAACCTATCAAATGTGTAAATACAAGCTTTTTATGTCCTAAGTGCCAACGTACTTTTGGAGAATAGTTGTTGCATTTTTGTATCTCTAAATTAAAGGTGGCAATAATTATGTTCGTGTCGTGTTTGTGTTGGCATGTTTACAGCACGACACGTTTAGCCCAAATACAAAAACGGCACGATTAATAAACGTGCCAAAATACAAACACGAACACAATACGCCTATGACACGCATAACAAGACACGACACGATTAACACGATTATTAAACGTGCCGTGACGGGTTGACGTGATAACAACACGCATATGATACGTTTACCACCCAATTAACTAAAAAATTAAAAAAAAAATTAAAAAAAAATGTAATTTTTTTTAAAAAGCCAATAAAAAAAATTAACAAAAACACAATATCTAATTAATACTAACCTACTATAAATATTTTAAATATTTTTATTTTTAAGTTTAAATGTGTTATAAATAGGCGGGTCGTGTCGTGCCGTGTCAACACGTTTACGGCCCGTTTAATTAAACGTGTTAAAGCGTGTTTAGCGTGTTAGCACGAATCCAGCTTGTTTATTTTCGTGTTATTTGTGTTAACTCATTTATGGCACAATTAATAAACGTGCAGTTCAAACCTGTTTATCTCGCGTCGTTTTCGTATCGTGTCATCGTGCGTGTCCGAAATTGCCGGCCCTACTCTAAATCCTGTCTTAAAATATGTGTTCTTTAGCCGTATATCTTAAGCTGACATAAACTCCAATTACTGCGAAACTTTTGTTGCAGAATGAGGCGGTCCTGAAAGCGTGTTCTGAACAACCTCCTTCAAAAACTGCTATTAAAGTTGGCGAAAATGCAACTGGAACAGTCAAGGAATGAGTGAAGAGCACTAGGTGAGCTTTGAAGGAGTGGAGTAGATTTGGTGATTATCCGCCTCAATATGCCTTTTTTCCCCTTCACATGTTTCGGTATAAACTTTAATTTAGACATTAACAAACTCCAAATTTGATCTTAATCTTTGTAAAATTCACAAGAGTATTATGTATTCATTCTTTAAGCATTGCGTTGTCTGACAGCTCCTGAAGCTGTTGGACAAATTCTAAACTCTTTGGAACTTCACTACCTGATACAATATTCCAATATTGCATGCTAATATTGTGCATCTTGAACTTGAAGCTAACTAGTTTTGATTGTGGTTAATTATTATTATTATTATTATTATTATTATTTTAGATCTGATGCGGTTATAACACCAAGAAAACATGCAGGGATTAAAAAGGTTCTCTCTTGAAGTTAAAGCTACGGGAAATAAATTGAGGTTGTGCTGATGAATGTCAGATTGTTATCTAACCTTTTAAGATTGAACAAAGGCTGGCTTTCTGGTAGTGGAACCACTTATCACTGACGTCAAGTTAATGTCGAGGTTTAGATTTACATTATTGTTTATGACTTTATGTCTATGGGTTTGGTGACCCATAAATAGTTTTAGTACGTTTATAAAATTACATCAGCTATGTGACATTGCCAAGGAAAAGACCCCTTGTGATTTTGAAGGGTTGATAAAATAAAGTTCTCATGATTTTTTTTAGGAATCTTTGCTATTCATAAATCTCTCGAGGAAGATAATACTGAATCTTGTCATAAGATGATGTGGTCCATGTTGATTTTTAAGAAATAGAAACTGAAAGCACCAAAACCACCGAAAGAAGGGTTGAAATTTCTATCCTAGTCCCCCCTCTAGGTAGAAGACTGATTTGACATTGAAGAGATGAGAATGAAATTTGGAAATCAAATGGTAGGGTGAAAAAAAAAAAGAAAAAGAAGAAGAAATCTTTGACATCTGGATGGTTTTGAATCGTTAAATTTATACTAAAAATAAAATTAAAACTTATGGTAAAATATGTAATTTGGTTCTATCAATAGATCATGCTTTTGATATACGAATAAAAATAGTCATGTATGTTGTAACGTGAATTTTTAACGTGAACAATTATAGGTCAAATTGTCGACAAGTTAATGTTTATTTGAGAGAGCGGTTAGAACAAATTAGTTAGAACTAAAAAATAAGTCTGAACTCTAATTTATAGTTTTAACAAATGTTTGATAAGTTAGTAAAAATGTTAGATTCAGTTAGTTTGAAAAAAAAAAAAAGTTTGAATCATATGTCTTGCTACGAGAGCCCCTAAAATTAAAAAGAAATCTGATAAAAGTCTCGCCATTATTAAGATAGACACACATAGAAAAGGTCGTCCGTAAAAATTTGTTGATTTGCAATTATTTGCGTGGCTGTTAACTCGTGGACTGACAAAGAAGAAAGATATGTATTTGGCCATTCATTGATCAGTTTCACACTTATTTACGCAACCCCATTTGGCTGTTGTTGCTGATCTTACATGTGCGCCCTCAGGAAAATTCATGTGTGTTCAGCTAAACATGTACTTTTTGTCTTCTAATGGATTGATGCTGCTATAAATCCACGATCGTGACGTTATGTTTATACGCACATCTGCACTTGTCGAAATGTTTCACTTTCTAGCACCACCACCCAAAAATTAAAAATATCTATGTATAATCATAACATAAAAATACTCTGCATCAGAAAGAACCTGTCGTTGTAACTAGGGCATAAAGCAAGAGACGTCCCTTATCTCTCACTGAGCTCATCACTGCAATCCCTTGAATGTAGTTGAGGGTAACATTCTTGTATAGGCAACTACACTGAAATATCATTGACCCATTAATTTCAACTGGTCACAGAATTCATATCTCCTGCACTACTAGCTGTTGAGCCACGGGTTCTGCTGCTTTGCTTGCAGCCCACCTACCCACTCTTTATTTCCTTAATTGCTCTCAAAGTTCATTAGTAAGAAAAATAAGGAAAATTTTGTGCCTCGGATAGCTATGCATGAGTTTTGAATTATTAGAGCATATCAAGGTTATATTAAATTAAGAAAAAACAATGCAATTATTTTACAAAATTCGTGAAAATTTTGAGTGTTCATAAACATGTTCTATCGATACGTATTTTTTTTTTATTCCCGACCAAATTTTTATAAACTTTTTGTCAAGCTTCGGATCCCCTTTTCTAAGTTTTTAGCAGTGTGAATTTGGTTATCTAGTTTGACAAGTACAATGCTATTTGGTACGGAGAGATTGGGTTAAGGCCCTTCATTTACAGCGAGGGCTCCACCACCCCACATTCAATATTTCTTTGGGGGTGTTATTGGTAATGTTCATTATTTAGTTTATAATTTGTATCAGACCAAATTATCAAAATATAGTTAAAAACAATTTTTGGAGACGTCTTTGTTGCAGAGATACTAAGCAACCCCCTCTTAACTTAATATTGTCCAGACAAGCAGCATGGAAGTAGTTGGTTTCAATTGAAAAAGAACAAGAAGTAAAAAGCCAGACAGCTGTGTTTTGCTCTGCTAGGTTTTACTGTTTGGAGGGTTTCTTTTAAGAGAGTGGCACCACCCCCTCTCCTTCCGGGTCCAAGGGCCGGTGTCGTATCCGAAATGGCTGCTTGGTCTTGGACCCGTGAAAGGGGGAGGCAGGACATGGTAGGGGTGGGAATAGAGGGGAACAAAGAGGGAGAAAGGTTGACTCATGGCAGTGGCCAAGCGGAGGTGGAGTCGGCAGATTTCTGTGTCGGCACTACTAGGGGGAGTTGGTTGGGGAGGAACTAGATGAGATCAAAGTGTTGGATAGCCAGAAGCAAAGTTGGATGGCTATCCATGGCTGCGATCGGGGGAACCAAGTAGAAGGAATGGTTGAACGGTGACAAGAAGAATTGGTTGGAGTCTAAATGCGGCTGAGGGAGTAGAAAAGGGCAAGAGGAGGAAAGGGCTGGCAGTAACACAGGTTCAGCGGGAGCAGGAGGAAGAAGGGTGCGGCAGGCGAGGTCTAGGAACAATGGCGAGTTCTAGGCTTCCTTGTCTTGCTACACCGGCTTTGGAGCCGGACCTGATGACACCAACAGCTAGAGGGAGAAATTGTCGACGATCGAAATAACTCACAATCAGCCGAAGATGGAAGAGACGACAGTGATAGCGGCGGTAGTCGACTCTATGTCAAAGGTTTATGGCTATGTTTTTATGTTTGTGTATTTTGGTTTTGGTACTGTTATGTTTTGTGCGTAATAATAGAGGAGGACTCATTTCCTCCAAGTTTAGTTATATATCCTTTGTCTGGTAACGACGAAAAGTGTTTAGAAGTCAGACTATACTTTAGTCTAAGCCTTATTGTGTTTGGTCATTGGGTCTCTCTTATTAATTGGTGTGGGTTCTAGAAACGAGCTTTGGGTGAGCACTTTTATCTGTATCGAGCGGGCTTTTTCCTTCTAGATTTTGATACCTTTATTCAATCCCCGTCTTAAGGGGGTCGAAGTCTTCTAGCTTGGAAAGTTGTTGAGTCTGATTATGTATTTGTGTTAGTTTTAATTAAAATTACTCCTTTAAAAAAAAAATAGTTGGTTTTAGAAGTGGTCAACTTACACCAATTGATAATACATTGCCTGTCTGCAAGGTAATGTTTTGAAAATGTCAAGTTTTTTAAAAAAAATGAGATTAAAAGGCCATTCATGACAATTGACAAGGACCTATATTGCCCTTACATGTGTATCAACTATCAAGGATGGCTAGGTAGGGTTTTCTTTCATGTGCTTGACCTAATCAGGTGATCATGTTTTGCCCTTGTAGCTGTGAAATGTGTGGTCTACCACGACGGGCTGCCCACGTGATTGACAAATTTTGAGTACCCCCAAGTCAGCATTCCACAACCCAATCCAAACTGACTCTCTCTCTCTCTCTCTCTCTCTCTCTCTCTCTCTCTCCGCCTTTTTCCCTGTCATGAAAATGAGATTATACACAAATATAGAAAAAGGTGACGTGAAGGACTCCAACAGCCCAAGGTGACTCTAAAACCATTGCCACAAGAAACACTTGTTGGTCGGCATATTATTTTTCCCCTCTTATCCCATCCTTAATTATTTGTTTCTCAACTTCCTATTCCAATTATGGTATGCCAAATTGACAATAGCTTAATTAGCTTTATTTGTACATGAACCAAATTGACAATCAAGGGTTTTACTTGTAATAAAATCATGTGCCGCCCTTTGTCCAGCCGGTGTCCACTTGGCGCTCTCTCATTCGTTCGGTGGCCCACCTTTCAACCTCTTTTTGCCCATATGATATCACTATCCTTGTCCGCATAGGGGGACAACCTACCTTGCAGGTTTTGTTCTGCAATATTTTACTAATTTTGCTTATAAAATAATCTATGTTGATCTTTATCATTAGCCACACTAAGTTGCTCTCTTGGCTTGATTAATATACTAATTATGTGGGAGTCAAACCAGAGCCTTCCTCCGGCCCCTTCGTGTACGACACGTGTACTTCTGCATGACACAACTAGCAGGGATGATTAATTAATTATGATTATGGTTTCTTACAAGTATCTTTTTTTTGTTTTTTGAAATAGGAAACTTCATTCCACATAGAGCAAATTACACGAAATACAAATGGCTCCAAATACAAAAGAATTCGACCCCGAATCAAAGGCTGGATCCATCAGTATATGCCACAATAATATAGGGGTGAATTTAAATACCGAGAGTTGCATGGAGAAATACCCATTCGGCAACTCAACTTCGAGCTTGATCATTGCTCGTTAAACTGCACCAAAAGAGTCGATGGACTAGCCCAGTCGACCGAGACCAATCCCTATGTAATGGGGCCAACCGCACCACGACATAGTGCAAATTCTAGCCATACATCAAACACCACACTGTTTACAAACTAGTGGGAGGCATAAGCGGAAGACAACACTTCCATTATTACCAAACAAAAACACCACAGTAAAACAAAAAACACACCAAGGGGCGAAAATATCAACGCCTTTATTACAACTGAACAAAAGAAAGATCTACCAGCAGCCATCCATTGGTCATGGAACGGAAGCCAGATCTGAGCAAAGCCACCCCAAGAAGAAAGTACACCCAGGAGAGGTGGAGGATTACGGGAGAACCATAGCAGAATGGAGGGGACGTTAGCCACGAACACTCTAGCCACCAAAAGAAAAAAGGAAGCACAGCCTTTAAAAGAGTCTCACCATCTTGCAGATCAACACCTCATGGGAGTGTAGATCTGTCCCAACGGATGCATTGCTCCACGCACAGCCACATCACAAGTAAGCCAACGTCGAGAAGAGTTCGTGGACCAAATTTCTAGGCCAAAAGCCCAATGACGAGCCCTGAGGTGGCATCGGAGCTTCGACCAAACACTGAGGCTTTCTTTATTTTTCAGAGCCTCTCTCACTTTTTTCTCTCTCTAGATTGTAAAAAAGATTATAAGTTTCTCTTCTTCTTCTGTTGAAAGAGTCACACTTTTATTAGTGAACAATTGGAAGAATTATTGTATATTAGAATATAAAAGGTTCTTACTTTTATCAATTTTTGGCAGTTGTATGTCCATCAAATTATGCTAAACATACCAAGTTTTTAGCCCTTTGGAGCTGTACTTACAAGCATTTTTTTAACCATCTATATGGTAATATTTTTAAAATAAGTGAAAATAGTTTTATTTTTAAAAATGAAAAGTTTTTAAAAATTATACTAGGAGTGTTTTTAAAATTTTTGTCTCAAAAAATGTAAAAAATATTTCTAAAAATTCTTAAAACAAAACGCGGCATTTTTTCCCAACAAATATCAATCTCAAATAGATACATCTCAAAAATTTTGAAAATATTTTTACACGTTTTTTGAAGTAAAAATTTTAAAAACACTCTCAGCATAGTTCTCAAAAAATATCTATTTTTTAAAACAAAAATATTTTCATCTATTCTCAAAAAATATCTATTTTTTAAAACAAAAATATTTTCATCTATTCTAAAAACAATATGAAATAGCACATATTATTTTTTATGGGATAACAAAAACATATACATATACACTCGCAAGCATATATATATATATATATATATCATAACTCTAGCTTAAACTTTTCAAGTCAATGTTGCAGAGTCGTTGGAAGATAGTGGAGGGAATATCGCCCTGGCACTTTGCCAACACGCTCTATTTGCTGTCCAACAAAACAAATTCAAACCAACATAAGATATTTTGCAGAGAAGTTGGTTAACATATTTTTTTTTTTTTTTTTGTGAATGCAAGGAACTTAGAAACACAAAATGTATACAGATCATTAACACCGTTGACACTAAGCAGCATATTTTCTTCTTTAACTCACGAATTATAGCTATAAGGTACCGTTTACGTAAGCTTGGAAGAAGCTACAAGAAATCACATGCTTTTTTTTTATAAATTTAGGAAAAAAAACAATTCAATGTCGTGGAATCATTTTTTTTTTTATTAGGACCCCATTTCGTCTCTCTTTCTTCTCAAATACAACTTCCTTTGCCCAAGAATTTGTTTTTAATCATATTCCACCAACTAGTCTTGAAGGTTCAAATTTTAGTTAGCCCTGTATCCAGACGACAATATACCTAACACTTCCCCTGCTTCTTGAAAAAAGGTGTTAATTTTAGGATCACAATAATAGCAAATGTCGACAGAAATTATGTTCAATATGTTGAGAATCTTTATTGGAACAAGATTACACCATTATACAGATTAGAGTATATTTGAAGATATTGAGTTGGAGCTTATTGGGATGAGAATTTTAGGAGATTTTTATCCATTTGAAATCAGAATCAAGGAATTGGGTTCTTTTCCTTTTTTTTTTTTTTTTTTTTTTTTTTTTTTTTTTTCCCAAGGGAACTGATTTTGCCTTTCTCCAAAGGGCTTTAAGGGAAGCTCGTGGGGAGTTGATCTTGCAAATATAATATTCTTATTCTCTTCCCGAAGTGCTGCCCTAAAAATTCACCATTGCCTCTGATTTTTTTTTCCCCTTTTTAAAGATTTCTTATTAGTTTGCATATATGCCATCTCTTTCTTTCCTCTTTTCCTAACCCTCTCTTTTAAGTTTGATTCCTTTTGAAATTGAAAGAAGATAGTTTGCCTTTTGGTTGGGGAAAAATGACTTTACATGATAGAACTTAAAGGAAACTTTCATTTCAACTATTAAGGTCTCTTAAAGAGTGAAAAACAACCAAACAAATATTTTACAAGTGATGCTCTATTTTTGACTTATGAGAAAATCACATGGGAATCGTATCAAACAGAATTTGATGAATTTTTAAGGGCTAAAAAATTGTATATTAGCTATAATAATAGTAGAGTATTTTTTTTTTTTTTTTTTTTGTTAGTATCATAGCACGTAATTCTCAAAAAAAAAAAAATAATAATAATAAGAACGTTAATTTCAAAATGCAGATTGAGAAAAAATATTAATTTCAAAGTCGGCTTCTAAACGTGTAGAATTAGAGAAATGGTAAAGGCTTGGGATTGTACAAAACATAGGAACCATCCATTGCTCTTCACATTGCTGATTACAAAGCAAGTTAAAAGCCGACTTTTTTTTGTGGGAAAATTTTTTTTCTCACTCCCTTCCTCATGTTCAAAGTGACAAGCACAGACCAGAGGCCAAAAGACCCTGATCATATTTTTTTCCCTACTCAGACGTTATTCTAATTGAGGAAAAAAAAAAGCAGAAGAAAAAAGAAGCTTCATTACTGGTACAGCAAGAAAGAAAGGAAGAAAAGGGGTTGTTCTAATTTGGAAGTAGATTACTAACGAGTTTTAACTTAACTATTTGGCGTTTTGTTTTCTTCTAAAGTAAGGAAAAGTAGTAGTATTGCAACTACTACTATCTCCTTCTTGGTGATGATCATCTGATGATTCTTTTTGTTCTTCTTCTTGATTGTTAGAAGAAACTTCAGTAATTCCACTTGAACCAGAAGAAGATGAGCTCAAAGCAAGATTCAAGTCTGCTCTTTCAATTTCCCTTTCTCTTTCTCTTTCTTTTCTCAGGAAGTCATAGAAAACAGGCCTAGAAATGGTGCTAATTCTTGATCCTTTCCCAGCAACAACTTGGTGGTGGTGCTGGTGATCAAAGTTTTCTTCCTCATTTTTACTTGCTCTTTTCTTCAAAAATATTCGGCAAAGTACCCAATTTTCCATTGGAATTTCCACAGGACTCTGCAACCCAAAAAATCAAAGAGTGTTTTTTTGAGCTAAAATGAAATGGAGTTTCTTTTTTTGTTATTATTTTTTGAAATATAGCACCAAAAGGAAAAAGAAAAAAAGAAAAACTGACCAGGGATGAGGGGTTAGTAACAAGGCGATACTCATGCATAATCCAGTCAGTTCTAGCGCCATGTGGAGGCTTTCCTCTATAAAAAACAAGAGTCTTTTTCATGCCCACAACTTGAACTTGGTTTTGGTTTTGGTTTCCTTTTGAAGAAGTCACAATTTGCTTGTCTATTCCAGTTGCCTTCCAATACCCAGAAACTGTTGCCCTGTTTGATCTGTTCCCATTTGGATATTTGGCTTCCTTTGTGCTAAAAAAGTACCTTTCTTGCTCCAAATCACCTACAAAACACCTCTTTCATATTAGTACTTAAAAGAAAAAAAAATGAACTTTTAATTTTTTTTTGGGCATTGTGAGGAAGAACAGAAGCTAAAGAAGAAGGAACCAAAACCAAATAACACCAACCTGGTAAATCCCAAGGATCAGATTTGCAAACATCAACTTCAGGAATAATGGAAGCAGGCAAAGGGTGAGAGAAAGCCTTGCGCTTTAAGTACTGAACCACAAGCTCTTCATCTGTTGGCTGGAACCGAAAACCAGGTGGTAATCTTAGCACACTATTTTTCACAAAATTAAGCTTCTCCATTATTATTACTATTATTATTAACTAATGTTTTTTCTTTAGTTTTCTAAACCAAATGGGAACCCAATTGAGCCACAATAGAAGCAAGCAAGTTCATGTGGAGTTTCGATATTCCATTTAAGAGCGTAAAGAACATGACACAGCAAATCAACAAGAACAAGAAGGAAAAAAGGGCAAGAGAGAGATAGAGAAAGAAATTACAAAGGTGAGGAGAGAGAGGGGGGAAGGTGTGGGCTGTGATAGAGAGAAAGTGTGACTTCTTTTATAGTAACTAATGGGCATGTGAGAGATGGGAAGGGGGAAATAAAAAAGGGACAGAGAAAAATCAAATGGCAAATAGGGCGGCCCATTTGGCGTAAACGAGACTCAATCTCCTCTCCTTTGACGCTATTTTAACAAAAACGTTTGAAGCGTTCTTCACTCCACACTCTCTCTCTCTCTCTCCTGCAAGAAGGTCATTGTTATTATTATTTTTTAATTTAAACGAAACAAAATGCTTTTATAAGATCATATTTAGTAATAAATATATTGACTATATATATAAGTTTGTGTAGGGACCTTTGTGTGTGGGAATAATCGAAGCTGTTAAAGTCCCCTTTTGAACTTTTCTTTCTTTATTCCTCCTTGCCATTGGCTTGCCAAAATAAATTGATTCTTTTTAATTAAGTTACGTGATTTAAATTGAGTTATTTGAATTACAATTTAAATTAATGTTTGGATTTATATTTAAACTGTTAATCTGAATAGAAAATAAAATTATAATATTTTTTAAAAAAATAATGAAAAAAGTTTTTAATTGATTGACAATTCTAACAAAATCTTAATGTCTATTAAAAATATGCAATATAGATATTGATTTGTTTCTTTCTTCATTAAGAATATAACGAAAAAAGAATTGTTTCAATCGAATATCAAACGAAGAAATTATAATTTTTTTTCATAAATATAAGAGAAATATTTTTTAGGATTTATGCTCCGTTTGGTGAGAAGGAAAAAAAATGAAAAGAAAAATATAAAGGAAAGAAAACTATAAGAAAAAAAAAGATTTTGATTTTTTTTTTTTACTTGCTTAGTATATAAAGGTAGAAAGAAAATGATTTATCTTCTCTTATTTGGTATTACAAGAAAAACCAAAAAAATAGAAAAACTACTTTTAATACAATTGTCATTTTGCTTAAATATTATTTAGCTATTTCTCTAATTTGGTGCCTAAATTTTTTGTTAGAATTTTGATGAAAAAGAAAGACAGATTGATAACTTCACTTTCTTTGCATGATTATCAAACTCTTCACTCATAAAATCCATCTACATTTGAAGTGATCAATTTTAGTAGGACTTATATATCATTTCTTTCACTTATTTTTCCTTTTCATTCTAATTTCTTTTCTACTAAACACCACATTACTGTAGTAACTTGATTTGGGTTTTGGGGGAGGCAAATGCTCAAATTGCAGAATTGGAAAGATTCAAGTGATTCGGCTAATTTGGATTTTGAGGGATTCCTAACACTTATTTGGCCCTATGTATGGCTAAAGGTTTCCACCACAAATTCAGTTATAAACTGTGTAAAGCTCTCACATACTATAGTAACAATAAAAAAAAATATTACAATATAAAGCTCTAATATACTACAATAAAAATGATTCTAACCACTATTCTAAACACTTTCGGAATGATTAGAATTCTAAAAATTCAAAAAGCTCTTACGGTCTTATAACGAAACGAGCAAATCAACAGGATTTCATTTATTAAACGGACCATTATCTTTTCCCTGACAGACAATTACTATACTACCCTTAAACTATATGCTAATGCTAGGGCTGTACAAAAAAACCGAAAAACCAAAACCGACCGAATAACCGCCCGACAAAAACCGAAAAATTCGGTTTCATACAAACCGAAAAATGTTCGGTTCGGTTTCGGTCTTAAAATTTCAGTTCAGTTTAGAACCGAACCAAACCGAATAAAATATTTCCACATAATTATAGGTGTAAAACCGAAAAACTGAATATTTACACAAAATCGAAAAACCAAAACCGACCGAAATGTAGATTTGTGACAAAAAGAACCTAAATAATACACAATACATTGTACTATTTTAGCAATTCTTTAACCAAAAAAATAAAGGGGGTGTTTGGCAAAGTGGTGGGAACTGCGGTTCCCACCACAAAATCAGTTATGAACAGTAAAAAGCTCTCACATGCTACAGTAACAATAAAAAAAATTGCTACAGTGTAAAGTTCTCATATGCTATAGTAAAAGTGGTTCTCACCACTGGTTCCCAACACCTTTCAAACACCCTAAAAATAAAATGTGGTAAACTGATAGTACGCTTCTTGTATCCTATTAGATTATAATCTGTTAAAAACCAAACCGACCGAAAAAACCGACCAAGAACGGTCGGTTAACCGACCAAATACTCTTGGTTTGCGGTGCGGTTTCGGTTTGCCAACTTCAAAAACTGACATTTGTGGTTCAGTAACCGAACCGTCCAAAACCGACGGTTTTCAACCGAATTACACCCCTAGCTAATGCTGTGTGTCTATACGAGAATTTGGACCGTGGATGGGCATTTTGGTCCTTTTGCAGACTGGCAACATTTTCATTTGAGCATTAACCTCGTAAGGGTGAAGTCACCTTATGTCATGCTGACAGCTGGATTTCACCAATGGGCTTAAAAGCAAGGAAGGTATGAAAGTACAGATATACCCCTCACTTCCCCAAAATTTTCTCTCTTTTTCTTTCCCATTTTATGAAAACAAAATTAGTTGGGTGCTGTTGCGAGGGGAACAATATCGTTGGGTGCTAACCAACGTCTTTAATTACATGTAGTTCACGTATGGATTTTATAGAGGTCCATTGACAATTTACCCAGGAAATCTCCACAAACATACTTTGTTATTGTTTTGTTTTTTTAATTTGGAGACAAAAGATTTGAAATTTTATATATTTTGGTGGAATTGGGTATCGATATATGATACGTTATACTTATAATTTTATTTTTATTCAAATATTCCTCAAAAATGTCTTTCTTGTCTTTTTCATTGTGATTTTGCATTTTTTCTTTAGACTTTTTTGGGACTACTGGGTTAATTATTGGATAACCATTTTAAGAATTTTAACGCCCATCTCAAGCGTGCTATAATTGCTTAAGGTCTTTATAATTGGCTTTTAGTTTATTTATTAGAATCAAACGGGTCGCATATATAAAAAAAATATGACTATAATGGATTCACATCTCTCGCCTTTATTCAGAAATGTGTTAAATTATATTTGTTATTACATGAGATAATGTGCTAATAAATAAACTTAGAGAAGAAAGTGAAAACCCTCACATATAATGAGACAAATATTGAAGTGCTGGATCCGGAATTGAATGTCAGTGAACACATAAAAGTGCAATAGAGGCCATTTTCTTTTGAATTAAACAGAATAGACGGTCCATAAAAATGAATTGTTATATTGTCTAAATCAGCATTTAAATTCATATAATACTGTCTTACGAGAGTTTTAATTATAATAATTAAACATTAAAAAAAAAGAGAACAAAAAGTCATGGATTGACTTTTAAGATTTGATCAAATTAAATTTTATTTATTTTTTTTATATATAGAAAATTATGTTTAATTTTACTTGAGAATTAATTACCACACTAGACAAACCTAAAGTAACTTGATTACTTGGAATATAATAAAAAGCATTAGGACTTAAGGAAATCTCACTTAGTTAACATATTCAAAACGCAATAAGCTTTTAAGGAGCCTAGAAAACGTGCGTGTATAAGTTTGATTCCCTAAGTTACTTGTGAAAACAGGCAAAACCTCTCTAAGGTGGTGTTTGGCATTTGTGGTTCTCACCACAATCTCAGTATGAACAGTAAAAAGTTCTCATGTGCTACAGTAACAATAAAAAAATTTGTTACAGTAAAAAAATTCTCACATGCTGCAGTAAAAGTGGTTCCCACGACTCTTCCAAACACCTAATAAATATCAATTGTGAGAAGAATCAAATGGAGAATTTTTTGTACACCCAATTAGACAGATGAAAATCCAAAACATCTAACAACATCAAAATAAAAAAAAAGGAAAAATAAATTCTAGAAGATTTTTTTTCTCCAATAATATTTATGGAAATAGTTTTAGTAAAGAAAGGGGGCCGATATTAAATTGAACTCATAATAGGGTGCACGCATTGAGATGCGTGTTAAACTAGCATTAGGATTATATTTGTACAAAAGAGGAAGAAGATGCCCTTGTAGAGTTAGAGATGTCAAGGGGTCCTTGAAATTGACTAATGAGGTTGGAGAGATTCTTCCAACTTTGGACTTGAGAGACAAGGGCACAAGGCAGTCGTTTGGACTTAACCAATTTTGTTGATTTTTATTTGTAAGAGGGTCCTGTTATTTATAGGTACCTTAGGCAGTTATTAATCACACCGTGCCCATACGATTTGTATTACTTAAATGACAAGATAATTTCTTACATACTGTTTAGCAAAAACACTTCTGACTAAACTTTTTAGTTATTATAGTATAATTATAGTGATAAAAAAATAAGTTGTAATGTAACATTTTCATATGCTATAATCTTTAATTCAAAAATTTCAGTTTTAACCATATTTTATCAAACCATTTCATTATATCTTATAAACTGTGATCTCATTTAAATCGCACAATTATGATTAATAGCTAGCCTTATTGGTTAGAAAGTTCTGGATGGGAAGGTTGAGGGAGATGGTTTTTTTTTTTTAAAAAAAAAAAACATTTTTGGTTGGTACAGAGAGGGCAATTTAGTCATTTCAGTGGAAAGAGAAGGAAGTCCTGTATGAGGTTGGGTAAGGGAATAAAGGTTAGGGACCTACTTGCTCCCAAAACGACGGGCACCCACGTCGGATTTAGGCTAACTGACAAAAACGCACCTTCAAGTCATACCCCAGTTCAAGATCTCCTCAAATCTTCTTGTCTCAATATTTTGGATCAGATTGCAAAATTTCAAGCTGTCCTGCAAAGAATCTCTTCTTACTCAAAGACACATTTGTCCTTCATAACTTGGTTTTTAACATTACTATCCCTCTGATTCTCTTTATAAGTCCACTTACAAATAATACCTTATTCAATGCAATAAAAACAGCTTTAATCAATTATTAAGATACTGATCGGTGATGAGGAGAAAAATGAAGAAAAAACTTTCAAGTATTTTCAAGAATTTATCTTTATAAAATAAATTGAATCGTTGCATAAGTTCAAGTAGTTAGTATTTATTTAAAGGAAATTTCGAATAAAGTCAATACATTTTTTTTTCTTCTTATTATTATAAAACGGGAATATAGTTCTCTAATCAGTCAGTCACAACCTAGTAATAAGAATAATTAAAAAGAACAAAGTTGATTAATTAAGATTTTTAATGAGTGAATATTATCTAGTTGTAACAAAAATTGTAAAATAAAATATGGCATAATTGTAGTAGGAATGAAAGAGAAGGGTAGTTTGGGATACTAAAAATGGAAGCGGGGATAACGTGGGAAGGTTGAGATTCAGTTAAACTGGAGCCTCAAACATTGACAATTGCTTGATTCCGTAAGAAGATGGGAAACTCTTTTTTTCCACAAATTATTTAATTTTTTCCCCCAAAAAATCGAATTATAATGAATTTGAAGGGGAAAAAAAGCTAAAGAAGCGGGGGAAAAAAAGAAAAAAGAATAAACTAATAATGATAATAATAATAAAAAAAAGAGGATGAGACCCACAAGCAAATGCTCTCTCATCCTCCCACTTGTGTATGAGAGTATGGAAAGAAAAAGTTGGCTTTCGTAAGCGAAATTGCGGCTGTGATCTTTTCCCTTTTGGTCTTCTTTTCTTTTGAGGGTCAAAGGAGTTTGCGTGTGGGTGTTGAAGAGGGTTTTAAGGAAAGGATTTTTTTTTTTTTTAAAAAAAAAAGGGAAAAAAATTGAGAGAGAAAGTGAGAGAAACGTCAAAGGATGCAATTATTGTGTGTTGAGTAAAATATGTTGTTCAGTGGAAGATGTCTATGCGCTGCTTATAATTATAATAAAAAAAAAATCTCATGATGCACCCCTTTTTTGTTTTATCTAATAATACCCCTTTTTAATTTGTGTAGGTTTTGGGTTTTCTCTCCTTTTCCCCACTCAATTTTTTTTTCAAAAGAAAAAAAAAACACTTTTAAGGGAATTAGTCTTTTTTTGAGGTTGCCCTCTTCAGAAGCATCTTAAATGTTTACCATAACATGGAATAACCATATACACACGTTCCTCTTCACATGTGTGAGAGTGAAAAGAAAAGGAGAGTTCCTCCCAAAAAAAAAAAAAAAAGTAGAAGAAGAAGAGGAATTCTAGGATAAAGATTACAGTTTATATCCATAGATAGTTGAATTTGAAGAATTGGTTATTGGAGAAAACAATGAAAAGAGTTACTTGGAAGGAAAAGAAAACTTTAAATATATGTGATAATATGCATTAGGAGAAATAGGGCTTCTCTTATCAGAAAATTTTGTTTGTTTATTTATTAATTTTAGTTGGAAGGTGCTGCCTTTGTCATTCCAATAGAATAGTGTCCAACTTTTTTGTAATAAAATAATGACCAAGTATGCTTAGTGGTCTTCTTTTAATAAAATAAAAATTTAACATGTTCTTATAGTGCCTTTGAGGTATATAATATAGTCTATAGTTTAATATAAAAGCATTGTCAGCTAGCATTATTCCTCTTTTGTATTTCATTATTGAATGAAATCAGTAGTTAGCACAAGTGAAAGAGAAAAATGATGTTGAAGGAAAAATAGTGCTTAACCTGTATGTCAATCATTTATTTATTATATGTCCCTATACTTTATTATTATTATTACTACTACTACTATTATTTCTTTTATTGCCATCATCTGCCATGCTCAAAAGTGGCGTCTTCATTAACAATGACTGAGTTTTATATAGAGAAGTTTGTCATAACACAATTGGAGTTTCGGAGGTTTTTCTGAATTGTGAGAACGACAATTAGATATATTATATATATATATATGTATGTATATATGCATATATCTAAGCAAGTGATAATGACTTGATCTCATCTTGTTCCGGAAGAAAATAAATAAATCTACAAGACAACTAATATCTTATGCATATATACACATATAATTAGCAAGCAATCACATCTTATGCAGACAAACATTTACTTGTGTTCATTAAACTATTATTTAACTTTTCATGTACGTTTCGCATCTTCGTATTTACCAATAATTAATTGATCCCGCATATATATATATATATATGTATGTATGTATGTATGTATGTATGTATAATGCATATATGATGCATGAAGTGAAAGACTATCCAATAAGAAGAAATTCTACAACAGGGCGAGAGAAAATTCAAAAGTCGTCATAGATTTCAAAGTTGACTCAGTTTTGTATCCTTTGTTTTTTTTTTTTTTCTTTTCTTTTAACGGTGTGCAATTGCCTTTCGGGGGGTCATTGCTTCCCAACAGTGTGTTTGAACTCACTTTCTTCATTTTCAAGCTAAACATTTTTGTCAACCCTCTTTGGAGGAGTCCATGAGCCTTGTAAAAGGACACATAATATATATATATATATATATATATATGTTTGTATTTGAAGGCGCTGTCTTTCTTCATTTGCAGGCAAGGAAAAAGGGCTTTGGAGACATTTCTTAAACCTGATTTTATTGATGAATGGGACAGCTTAGGATGTAAAATTAGGGTTTGGGACATAGTCATGACCCATGACTTCCATCTCTTTTCCCTATTTCACTTGACTACGCAATCTAACTTTATAAATTTTAACCATAGTGGGACTACCATAGCCTCAAAGGACCACCCCCCCCCAAAAAAAAAAAAAAAAACGTTGGTCATCATCACCATGGCCATATTTTTAGTTATTTCTTCGTTTATACGATATTTTTTTGGTTTTTTTTCTCTTCAGGCATTTGAAAATTTAGGTCACCTAAAACGAAAGGGTAAAGTGTACTTAGATCGTGTTTGGTTGGAGTATTCTTTAGACTCAATGGACTCAAATTTAGATTCGAATATCAAGCATGCTTTGGATACATATTTGTTTCCCCCAAAATTAGAATCAAATGAGTATGAATAATTCAAGTCTTCAGAGTTCTGATCCTCTTAAATTCTTCATACTCGGATATATTTGTTACAGTAAAAGCTGAAATTCTCTCTTCTATATTTGAGAAAAAATCATAACTTCTTCATTTGATATCCAAATGAGATGAAATGATTCTTTTTTCATTGTATTCTTAGTGAAAAGAGGAATAAATTAATATCTATATTGTATATTTTTAAGATCATTAACATTAAGATTTTATTAGATTTGTTAATAAATCAAAAAACTTTTTTCACTACCTCTCCAAACACAAATTTTAATTTTATTTCATAATTAGATTAAAACTTAAATCTTAATTCAAACCATAAAACTTAAATCAAATCTCTAATTTGAATTCATTTACTAAACGGATTCTTAGACCTTGTCACTTGAATATTTTATGATGAATCTCCGTGTGTTTTAACTAATGTTACAAAGTACAAGCTCTTTTGTAGTAATAATTACAACAAAAATTATTACCATAAATTGAGTGCCAACGTAGCTATGTGTGAATCCATTTGAATAAAGTGAATTAACTTCTCTATAATTGATTTGGAGAAGGAAAAATAAACATGATCACAGAAATCAGAATATTATTTTCAATCAAGGGATTGTAATTGGAGAACTCTTGATAGAAAATAGGAAAAAAAAAAAAAACAAATATTGATATTGCGCCGTTTCTGTAGTCAATTATATCAAAATCACGTCAGAACAAAAAATATACAAAAATTTCTAGGTCGTAGTAGAAGTATGGTATTTTACGTCATAATACAAAATTCTTTTTCCTTAATCATTAGTTATTAGAGCTGGCAAATTATGACCCTCAATTCTAATCCACCTATGAGAGATTTTTGTCACTTTCTACTTCCCCTTACGCATTTCTCTTGTACCTATAATCGTACACGAAAACGTACACACACACACACACACACACACACACACATATATATATATATATATATTTCTCTAATACCAGCAATATAAGCGTTTTAACTGCCATATCAGAAAAGTTGCTTTCACAGCATTTGCGAATCTCCAAAAGGCTTATTTGCAGTTATTCTTCCAACACTTGAAAGAAACTTCCTCAAAAGGCCCATGTAGATCAAGTGCCAACAAAAGTGGTCGCGTATTTGGGCATGTGAATGAACCTGTCTACATATTTATACAAATATAATATAAGATAAGCATTCCATATATATTATAAGAGAGAAGAAGAAAAAAAAAAAATATATATATATATATATATGCTTTTATCATTTTCTTGTATAGAAGTTACTTCTTTAATTAGTCCCTGGTTCCACGAAACTTGCAGGGCATAGATTCTCCAGTCTCTGAAGCAAAATTACACCATCCTTTTTCTTAACTTTATTCCTGTTTTTATGGTGTCTAGAATAAAGCCTTTTCCAAAACTACTGTCCATGATAAAGGTAAAGTAGACAGCAGATCATGCTCATCTTCCTTCTGTTTTTCCTACTGATCCCTCCCCCTCCCTTACTCTCTCTCTCTCTCTCTCTCTCTCTCTCACAGAGGCTAAGGCCTAAGTTTCTATTTGAAACTTCGGTTATGATTGAGATTTTAAATTTAAGAACTGTAACATGTAAGAGCTTTATATTGTAATAATTTTTACTTTTTACTATAACTGTTGAGAGTTTTACATTGTTTATAATTGTAACTGATAAGTTTAAAACTGAGATTCTAAACACCCGTTAGGTTTATTAGGTTTGTTGTTTTTGTTGTTGGCATAAGGTTCAGATTAATATGCCCAAGATCTGAATTCTCACTTTTACGCATGGTCCAAGCTTTGAACATTACACGAATTGGACTTTGGTGGGCCCAAAAATATTGTCTGCCAATAAAACCCACCTCAAATGTAATTAAGGCCTATTTGATGTTCCAAATTACAAAGGCTTACCCAGGCTTAAAATGCACTGGCCCAAGAAACAATGGAGCATTTTTCATGTTTAGCCTTTTGAATTTTGCAATCCCAAGCCTTTCCAAAGCTCCTCATTAAAATTTTATTACTGTTTTCTATTGCCTACACAGCCATGTTAAGAGAGAAAATTCCTATGTCACTTTTATTTCTCTGAAATTTTAAAGCCAACAGCATCATGTCTGATTTTCAGGCCACTTGCAGCTAAAACCTATTTTTGTTGTCTTTGCCATTTTGATGGTAGGAGTTCCATATGTAGCTCAATTACAGTTACAGGAAAAAAAAAAAAGGGAATTAAGAGAGTATTTCTATTTATCGCCATTGGTGATATATCACCATCGTGTGGTAACGAAACAAAAGAATGTATTTTAGTTGAGTTTACAATGCTTGTGGAGTCAGAAAAATTAGCGAGGGGTGAACCTATAATTTCAAAGTTTGAGGAGGGACGTACATGCAAAATTGGAAGAAAAAAAAGAACGTGAGAAACTGCCTACCCTTGGCTATGTGTGGTTCCAGCCCTGTTGCTATCAAAGACCTGTAAAAAAGAAGTGTTTGTTTTATGCGCTTCAATCTAGTTTCCAAATTTTCATGGAAAATTACACACAAAGACGTCCAACAGATTGCCAACTCTCCAGATATTCAATCCTTACATTAATTCCTACATCTTCTTGTTGGATCTCTCCCAAATGATTGGGACAGAAATCACAAGTATATAAACTAGACTCTGTCAGTAAAGCAACTATAAAGTGTTGTTTCTTCTAAGGCAAAGTTCCACTCTATACTCAATACGATATTCTCCTAAGGTAAGACGCAAGGGGAACAACAAAAGTTACAGTTAGCTTGGCTGATATGACTGATTGTGCTAAAGTATGGAATTTGTATTCAATGCTGTATCAACCCTGGTATAAGCTTCGGAAGGATAGAGAGTTCGCGCTGCGAAAACTGAGGCTTTGTCTTGACTCGAGCTCTTGTTTCTGTTTCAACTTCAAATGAACTTGTAATTTCTTCACCCTCTTCGCCTGGATGGATATAGTCCAAGATCGCCTCTGTGATCTCTTGAACAAGGTCAACAATAACTCCATTGATGCCCATTAGGCGTTGAATGTAAATAACCTCTGGCACATTACTGAAAAAAAGGGGTGAATATACTCTCAATGTGATTGAAAGGCCTCACAGTCTTAGGCACGATCATGCAACTATCAGGACCGCGCTCTACTACTGAGGAGCTCCTATCAAATGGTTGTGATTAAAGATGATAAGTTTGTGACATTTATTTTACGTGACAATTACTGATTGAATAAAGAATTCAGAAAATTTAAAGCAAATTACATGAAAATTTGATTTGAGAATGGACTATACATAGAGGTCATGTGTATGCATAGCTTACTTTAATTGGCCGTAGGTTATAAGCTTCAGCTTGGACTCTTTAATTCTAGATGTTGCCTCTGAATCTCTCAAAATAGCTAAGTGTCACGTTCTAAAAGAGCTCTTGTTGAGAGGTGGACAGCCCAGGATATAAGTACTGCTCTTCGGTCCTCTACCTAGCCGATGTGGGACTTTTTGTACGTTGCATTCTCCTCCACCCAATCGCGTGACGCCCCCGTCACGGATCGGCTCCCCTGAGGGTCCCACTGGACCGTGGAGAGTCCACACACCTGGCAGGAAGTACCCCGCTCTGACACCACTTGTCACGTCCCAAAAGAGCTCTTGTTGAGAGGTGGATAGCCCAGGATATAAGTACTGCTCTTCGGCCCTCTACCTAGCCGATGTGGGAAGTACTGCTCTTCGGTCCTCTACCTAGCCGATGTGGGACTTTTTGTACGTTACATTATCCTCCACCCAATCGCGTGACGCCCCCGTTATGGATCGGCTCTCCTGAGGATCCCATTAGACCGTGGAGAGTCCACACACCTGGCAGGCAGTACCCCACTCTGATACCATTTGTCACGTCCCAAAAAAGCTCTTGTTGAGAGGTGGACAGCCCAGGATATAAGTACTGCTCTTCGATCCTCTACCTAGCCGATGTGGGACTTTTTGTACGTTACATTAGGCTTCTGATACAATTCCTTGCAAACCACCTTCCAAGCACACCTCAATGGCTTCTTCCAAGGAGTTCCTTCTCATGTCTTTGTAAATCTCAGACCCTCCATTTGTTAGGAAGAATACCTGTATAATTATATATTGTAGAGCCAAAGTAAATAAAACATCATATTAGCTTGATTAAAGGTTACAATTCTGTGAAGCACAATAAGATTGACTCATCAAATGGTATTAGAAGATTAAGGAAAATGATTTCTAGAAAAGCAAACTTACAGGGTAGGTGTTCCGTATTTTTTTTAGATCAACAAGGCAGCGTCGGGTTGAAAGCTTGAGAAGATGATTGGTCTATCCTTAGCAGACTCATTTACGACCTATTGAATGGCAAATAAGCAAAACATGACATTAGCACTAACGATATTTGTTAGAATATAGTAACCTGAATTCAGTTTGGTCTTCTCTGTCTATTGTGAACCATCCCCACCCAGCTATCGCAACCCAACCTCCTTAGTGAGAAGCAAAGACAAAGTTCATTCAAGTTGGATGAGTCTTCTTCTATCTTAACCTTTGCTACAAAAACCCCATCCTCCTAATTTTGGTGGTGCAAACCTGTCGGGCCTATTGTAAAATACCTATCATTTTAGTCCTCATCTTAATTATCTTTGATTTGTGTGCTTACAATTTCTTTGAAATTGAAAAAAGAAAACAAAAATCTCATATCTTTCAGGAAAATAGAAAGATAAAATACGTAGAAAGAAACAAGGGATTTTCTCATCTCCGACTAGGGCTGGCAATACAGGTTGCGACACGACGACATGACATGAATCCGACATGTTGTTTTGCGGGTTAGTGTCGAAAAATTTGACCACGGGTTATTTTAGTATCGACCTGAAACTGACTCATCAAAAAATGAGTCGTGTTCGGGTCAACCCATTTGATACTAAAATGACCCGTTTTTGACCCGTATTTAAGTAATTAACTTTTAAAAAAATTAATATTATTTCATATATAATATAAGCCTTTAAAAGATCAAACCCTACCTCTCTTATCACTCATCTTCTTGTTGAAGTAGTATGAAACTCTTATAATTTTATGTTTTTTTTAATATTATATATATTAATGTAGGCAGGTCATAGGCGGGTTGCGTGTCACAATCGAGTTACGGGTCAAAAAGGGGTCGCGGGTCATTATTTTTGACATTGTGTATAAGAAACGGGTTGACACGGCTCGTGTTTGTGTCAACCCGTATCAAAACGAGTCGTGTTAGGGTTGAGAATTCTTAACTCGTTCGTGTCACAGGTCGTGTTAGTGTCGACCTAATTTTTGTAAAAATTAACTCCAACCCGACACTCATCGTACCCGTTAACCCGTTTTATCACTCCCATCCCTAACACAATCTCCCCCACAACAAATATGATACAAATACCACACAAATAAATGCTAGTTGCAATAGACAATATTCAATACAAAACCATCAAAGTTTAGCTAAATTGAATTCATAAGAAAATTGAAAATCCTTAACATAAACTACACAACACAAGCACGTGCATATATCTTTGCAAATCAAGATGAATACTTGTGTAGCGACTAACTAGGAATTTAGAATTCAATTAATTGCTACCCTTGAATCGAATCGAATCCCTGGCAGAAGAGATCGAACTAGAACGACTCTTTTCCGGCACATTCACTTTCTTCTTCTGAACCTCTATCTTGGCCTTTGATGAAGTGGCTATCCATTGCAGCTTGTCTTCAACGACCTTGCCTCCCGCCTCCGCGGGCCTGCCGACACGCTAATAGAATGGCATCGGACTGCCGCATTTTGGGTGCAAGTGGTACCATTAAGGAAAGGTAGAACCAATTGCAATTGTTGAGATTAGAAGCAGCAACGTCGCCATTGCTGTTACCGTTGTTGTTGTTGTCGGTGTAGATTCGGAGATTCGAAGGCAGCCGGTGCCGGTGCTGCGATGGCGGCAAGGCGGGGTTGCAGCACATGATGGGGAAGAGTGGACCCAGGAAGTGCAGGTGGTAGTAGTCACCGCCGTTGCCGCCGCCGCAGTCGAACGTCTCGGAGCGCTTCAGAAGCGGTGGGCTTTTTTGATTTTTAACAATTCGGAACTTCGTCGCTGCTCTAAGCCATCCTTCATAAGGAGGAGGTTCTATGCAAAGTTCCACTATCCCGAATAAATTTTATTTTGGGGTTAATGGCCTTCATAAATCATGAATAAATTTATGTTTCTGTTAAGTTTTTGACGAATTTGGATGGATGTTTATTAATTGTCAAGGATTCAAAAGTTAAGGGTTGTTTTGCTAAACTTTAAAACAGAAGGGGTTAAAGTGTTACCTACTAAAAAGTTAAGGGATCATGTATGTAAATTACTCTATTTCTTTTTATTTCTAGTGTTTTGTCTATTTGATAGCGTAATAGGAAACAATTTCATAATATTTCTAGTATATACTTAAAAAAAAAGATCTTATTTAATGTATTTACTAAAATGTATTTTTTACATGACTAATGACAATCAATTAATAACATTTGAATTTGAACATTAACATAAATTTAGCATTTATTTCCTTTGATGGGAAAATTATACTAAGATTTGGGGATGTAAGGATTAACATTCATTTTCCTCATTTCCTATATTATGTGGGGCCTACAAAATTCTCATTGTTAATTTTATAATTAAACATATTATTAAATAAGGAAAGTAAATGTATATTAAGTTAAAAGATCAACCGTTTAAATGATGTGTAATTTGAGTTTTTTTTTAACTCTTTACACACCACCCTAAGATGATAATCCTATGTTGAAATTGAACCTCTAGCTTGGCCTCAATGATGTGTAATTTGAATTTTTTTTTAACTCTTTACACACCACCCTAAAATGATAATCCTATGTTGAAATTGAACCTCTAGCTTGGCCTCTGATGCAGTGGCTATCCGTTGCAGCTTGTCTTCAATGACCTTGCCTCCCGCCTCTGCGGGCCTGTCGACACGCGAATAGAATGGCATCAGATTGTCGCATTTTGGGTGCAAGTGATAGCATAAAGGGAAATTAGAACTAGTTGCAATTGTTGAGATTAGATGCAGCAACGTCGCCATTGCTGTTACTTTTGTTGTTGTTGTTGGTGTAGATTCGGAGATCCGAAGGCAGCCAGTGCTGGTGCTGCGATGGCGGCAAGGCGTGGTTGCAGCACATGATAGGGACCAGTGGGCCGAGGAAGTGCGGGTGGTAGTAGTCACCGCCGTTGTTGTCGTCAAGGGTCTTAAAGCGCTTCGAAAGCAGTGGGCTTTTCTGTTTTTTAATAATTCAGAGCTTCGTCGCCACTCTAAGCCATCCTTCTCAAAGAGGAGATTCTGAGCAAAGTTCGACAATCCTAAATAAATTTTATTTTGGGGTTAATGGGCCTTCATAAATCCTGAATAAATTTATGTTTTCGTTAAGTTTTTGATGGATTTGGATGGATGTCTATTAATTGCCAAGGATTCAAAAGTTAAGGGGTTGTTTTGCCAAACTTTTAAAAAGAGGGGGCCAAAGTATTACCTACTAAGGAGTTAAGGGATCACGGGTGCAAATTACTCTATTCTTTTTTATTTCTAGTGCTTTGTCTATTTGATAGTGTAATAGGAAACAATCTAATTATATTTCTAGTATATACTTTAGAACAAGGATCTTATTTAATGTATTTACTAAAATGTCTTTTTTACATGACTAATGACTATTAATTAATAACATTTGAATTTGAACGTTTACATAAATTTAGCACTTATTTCCTTTGATTGGGAAATAATCCTAAGATTTGAGGGGAGGTAAGGATTAGCATTTATTTCCCTCATTTTTTATATTATGTGGGGTCCACAAAATTCTCATTGTTAATTTTATAATTAAACATATTATTAAAAAGGAATATGAATTGTTCCTTACTTCCCCTTTCTCTTTGAAGGAAAGTAAATGTGTATTAAGTTAAAAGATTAACCGGTTAAATGATATGTAATTTGAGTTTTTTTTTTAACTCTTTACACACCACTCTAAGATGATAATCCTATGTTAAAATTGAACCTTTTAAAGGCTTGGACTTACATATTAAAGGTCAATTTATTAAGTATAGTGAGTTAATGTTGTCAAAATATGTTTGTTTCTATACCTCTAACGAATTGGACTAAAATTTATTTTACCCGTTACCATGTGAACATGAGTTCGTATTACTCAATGCCACATTTGATTATAAAGGAATTACTAGGCCATGATCATGTCTTATTGGTAGTTCAAGTGCTGTAAGTGAAGTATTCCACCATAGGTTGTGGAAGATGTGGTCGTGGGAACTTGGATGGGATCCCACTTAACCATCATTAAAAGAATTATCCATCCGTCTCAACATGAACAAATAATATTACAGCTGGTTGGTGTTAATAATTATAGCTTTTTTCCTTTCTGACATAATTGGTTACATGGGCAGCCATCTCCATAATAATTAAACAACTACCTTTGGGTCGGGACTAATAAGGAGACTTGATTATGGAACTGATCTGAGTGGATATTGATGAAGCATTAAAGTTTTTGAGTTTTTTGTGACTCAAAGGAGTAATTGCCTCTTGTATTGGACCATCATTTGTCAATCAGCCAGGTGTTTTGGTGGGGAAGCTATTTAAGTTTTAGACTTTATGAGACAGAATTGATGCCTCTAAATGCGGCTTCCAAAAGCTAAAAGATTAGTGGGCAACAAACATCTTTTTCGTTTCATTTGAATTTTGATTTGTAGAACATCATTTATCACCATCATTCTCATCCTGAACCCCTTAGGCCCTTTTCTCTTTTCCCTAATTGTAATGCAACGTATATTTTTTGAGGAAAAAAGGTTCTTGTTGATCTTAGTAGAATGACCTTTAAAATTAATTTCTTTTTTCCTTGAATTTAAGATATAATCCTCTACAATCTTGGAGAACCTCGTTCGAAATTGTTTAAGACGTTTGAGAAGTCAATTTGAATTAATAGTTTTAACTTAAAATATTATAGTAATTTAATTTTGTAAGAGTAAAGAACATAATAAGTTATGATTAGCTATAAATTCTGACGATGTATAGGGAGTAGACTAGAAGTTTGCATGCAGAAAACCACATCCTCCTGATCTGCTTGCACGCATATATATATATATAAAAGAGAAAGTCATTTTTACTTTAAATTTTCAATAATTTCCTTGGCCTCTGAAAAAAGTTACTTGAAACTTGGGAAAATGGATTGTTCGACAAGCAATTAATGTACAAACGACGCAATTCTAAATTACGGTAGAGAAACGACAACACTTTGAAAAACGACAGCGCCTGAAGAAACGACAACATCTTGTTGCTTCTATATGTATCGCTCGATTCCAAAGCTCCCACTTCCTCCTCGCGGCCCTCAGCCTCGAGACGGGCATGGTGTCTAAGCCTTTAAAAAACGACCATGTTTTTATGAAGCGACAAATTATTTTGGAAGCAATATCACATATCATATGAAGAATGATAGATAATAGAAGAACAAATAACAAACCACGGTATAATTGTTAACAACAACTAACTAAGAACGACTTGTTCTAGAAAAGACAAGACCAAAAGGACACTGGATAATTTTGTCAAAACCCAATGTGTGTGTTTTATATTACACAAATGACATAAATCTTGTAGAAACAGCGTCTCCTTGAAAGAAAATAAGAAACGAGAATTTCCTAAAAACGACAACATATTGATAAAACCAGCAGCAACACCTACACCGCGATTTTTTTTTTTAACGGCAACATCATAGTGAAACGACAAAATATTACAAACGACAAAAAGTTTAAGTGACAGCTTCTTAAAAGGCATTGTCATTTTAGGAAACGACATTCTCACCCTCGTGATCTCAGACCCTGAAATTCTTTCTTTCTCATACTATTGGTTTTGAATTAAGTTGTCTCTGTATGCAACATAATCAAATACTATTTACTACAACTCGTACGTACAATATTACTCACATAGTTTATCAATGAATCTTAAAATCCTATTGTTGGGGAAATCTTTACGATGAGAAAACCATCTGAAGTTCATACCCTCTTTAATCCAAGCACCTGATCAGGTTGGCTGAGAAGATCAATCCGACTAGGACAAGGTGTGTCCGACCAGGACAAGATTTATCCGACCAGGGCCTGTCCAAGCAGGATCTGTCCAACCAGGGACCCGTCCGACCATGACAGGATCTGTCCGGCCAGGATCCGTCTGATCATGACAAGATCTATCTGACCAGGACTTGTCCAAGCAAGATCTATCCGACTTACCCAAAGACCACCACGTGGCACCA
>CAMOHE010053703.1:0-20639 GCA_946598075.1 Artocarpus hirsutus
AATAAATTCCTATCACTTCAAAACATGCATTAGAAGGCAGAGACCAAAATCATACACTAGGTGCAAATCAGTGAGTTACATGTAATAATAATTCCCAAACAATTAAAATAAATTTATTTAGACCTAAAAATTCATATGATATCATTTTTAACATACACATACAGTAGCATAAAATTTCTCATTTCCAAATAAAATTATATAGTCATAAAAGAAATATATCTCATAACAAGAATCTCACAGCTTACATTTTAAGCAGTTACATAACCTAGGTTTATTAAAAATTCTATAACTCATGAAATACTCATCAAATCATTACCAAACTTTTCAGTCCTATACTTAACATATATATAGACATATCCACCAAATTTCGTGCAAAACAACATTCATTTGCAACAAAAACAATAACCATACATATGTGCAACAAAACTGATCAGCAACAATTTCCTGTGAGTGGTGGAGAGGAGAAAATTCATAACTTTTTATATAAAATTCGGATTAAAGTGAAATTTGGAGGAGAATCTCATAACACATGCATAATTAACATACTAAAAATTCAGAGTAAAATAAAACTCGTAGAGAAAGATATAGCAATCACAATACAGGAGAAAAATATGCTTAAGAATTTCTGAGATTGAGTTCATACCTTAGAACGATTTCTTCTTAAAATTTATTGAATTATCTCCAAAGAAATTTTTGATATTTTAACAAAAGAATTGCTGGGAAATTTGAGAGGAGGAAGAAGAAAAGAAATGTGATAGGAAGAGAGAGAAAGAGAGAGAGAATTCGAGAGAGAGAATTAGAGAGAGAGAGTACGTGAGAGTGAGAAGGAGAGGGAGAGACAAAAGAAAAAAAAAAGAATGAATACGTTACACTCTCCTCATTAATCAAAATTTTTTGATTAATTGCAAGACATAAATCGTGGGAAGTGGAGAGGATTTAGAGAGAGAGAGAATTTTTGTTATGGTAAAAAATGAATTTCAAAAATAAGGAAAAACTCATCCTCTTAATACAATTCAGAAATTTTCTGATTAAATGCCAGGCAAAATTCCGGTAAATGGATAGAATTGAGAGAGAAAAGTCAAAACTTCCAAGAACGGTTCGATTTGCCATATATCGCCTTTGTAAAACGGGAAAATTTTATCCATTAATTCAAATAATTCAAAAGTCAAATGTTTCTTTACCAAAATTAAACAAATCATCCCATAATTATGTTAATTATCCTGAATAAATTATCCTTAACACAATTCAATCTTATCATAAATTTTGTGAAATTTCTGCTGACTACATGTTAGCTTGTCATCGGCCTGCCGATCTCTATCTTCGGCCTGCCGATCATTGAAGTCCGGCCTACCGATGATATACCATCGGCTTGCCGTTCTAAGGAAAACATTTCGGCCTGCCGAACTGAATGGTCCGGCCTGCCGATCTGTCCTTAAATACAAAAATCATTCATAACATTTAATTATTAATAAAAATATAATTAAACATATAACATTAATGACATGAACATTTGAACACATCAATTCCACGCGAGCGTCTCCTGTCATAACACTTAAAATAAAATGGTTAGCACCATCACATTATATATCATAACACTTATCATAATATAACATTTAACGTCGTCATTTATCATAGCATAATCTGTTACATAAAATTAGGCGGGCGTTACAGATCTGGGGTTTCAATTTTGAGATTTTAGGGGTTCTTTCGCATTTCGATTGACCGACAAACAATGTAAAGTTATCAGCAACTATTGTAAAAAGTAAAAAGTTACTATAGTGCAAAGCTCTCACATGTTACAATTTTTTAACCAATATTTTTAGTTCCAACCGCTCTCCCAAACACCCTATAATTGGGCTTTTAGTGTCTTAATTTGAGAAGTCTTGATTTATTTATTACATGTAAATATATGATTCCTAACTTAACATTACCATTTTAACTTAATAGATAAGTTACTTTCTAATATTTAATCACTGTATACACAGTTAATATTTATGTATACATAGCTAATATTTATTTAAAAAAACATTATTTATCAACATGCATCTTAGTAAATACTTTATTTACCTAGTATTATGTTATTTTTGAGTGAAACATTGACAAATTTTTTTATGCCTACTAAATACATTATTTTCTTAATATTTATTTAGCATACATTTATTATGATATTTATCGATTTTTATAGCTAGTAGATACATTATTCACTAAAAATATACCAATCTATTTACTTAGTAACTAAAAAAATATTTATTTGAATGTTTAACAAACTTAGTTCCAATTCATTAATTCCAATGCAAATAGTGTAGAACAAAAGTATGCTATAGTGTAAAGCTCTCATATGCTAAAGTAATTTCAATTTAACATGTGAGAAATTAAAATTTTAATGTTAGAACTTGGTTTTCAAATGCTCTAGTCTTATATGGCTCTATAAATGTGCTGAATATATAAATTTGTTTTATCTTCATGTATTTTGTTAAACCTGATAGTAGAACAAACAATATTCTATGCACACAGCATACGTTAATGGTACCCTATTTGAACAATAACCAAAAGTAATTGTTGTGAAAAGTAAAAGTGTGGAAAAACAAAATGCACAGAATGATATAATTATTTAGCGAGGCCAAAAATCCTTGTGAGAAAAATACAATAGGTGCTAATCATATTAGATATAAGAAAGAGGAGAAAGAGAAATTAACTAAAAAGAGGTCATTTTTGGTATTTTAATCATGAAAAAAGTTTGATTTTTTTAATCTGCTATTCACTAGACAAGTTTAAAATGTATGACATTAATTTTAATTAGTCATCCAAAAATTGGCATTCCTTCATTCTGCCTACTAAAAATAGAAAAAAAAAAGAGAAAAGCACAAGAATGCCCCCTAAAAGCACATTTTCAAGACTGTTATTCAAAAAAGCTCTTTTTAAAACTGGCTCTTTAATTAAAAAAAGGTAATTTGTTAAAAGTTCAAGTTTTCCTTCCTTCTTTAATTAGAAAAGGTGATTTATTAAAAGTTAAAATTACCCTTCTTTCTGACTGCCTCATAGTAGATTAATTTGGTCGGCCCACACGGTGTACTAGAGTAGAGTTTTGGAACTTACCAGGTTCCATCATTTTTTTTTTAAAACAAAGGAATACCAACAGCCGCGGGTCACCCTACGATGGGTGTCGGAGGAGAAACCTATCAAGTTTCCTCATATTTTCTTTAAGAAAATGAAGTACTAACCACCTCCAACTGCCAACACAGGTGTTGGAACGAAAACTTACTGGGTTCTATCATTTTCAAACAATGAAATACCAAGCACCTTCAGTCGCCCTGTGTGGTATACCAGAGTGAAACCTAGTAAGTTTACGGAGTGGGAATCTACTAAGTTTCATCATTTTTTTTAAAGAAATACCAAATCACCTCTAGTCACTCCGCATGGGATGCCAGAGCTGAACGTGGTAGATTCCAAAAGTGGAATCTACTAGGTTCCTTTTCATAATATTCTCTTTGAAAGAAAGAAATATCAATCGCTTCCGGTTGCCCTATGCAGAGTATCGGAGCGGAACTTGGTAGGTGACAAAGTTGTAACTTATGAGGTTCCTTCATATTTTCTCTAAAACAATGAAATACTAAGCACCCCTAGTCGCAACGCAGGGTGCTAAAGTGGAACTTGGTAGATGCGGAAACAGAACCTGCCAGGTTACCTCATATTTTCTTTGAAACAAAGAAATATCAACGCCTCTAGTTGCTAGCATGTGTTGAAGGAATGGAATTTAATAGGCGCCAGAGTAGAACCTACTAAGTTCTCTCATATTTTCTTTAAAAACAAAAAAAAAACCGTCTCTAGTCACCAACAAGGTGTCAAAGCAGAACTAGTTGGTGTCGAAATGGAACCTTTGAAATTATTATTAGACATGTATGCCCTAAGGAGTAAAAATGTAATATATTATTGGAGATATTTTTATCAACAAAGAATTTGTTTATTATTCATATACCAAATTATTGTCCTCTTTATGTTCATATTTGTTGGACGTATGATAAGCAAACAAAAGTCTAAGATTGTCAGTCTAAGCCTTTAGAATTAGGCATATGATGGACAGATTATATGAAAAACATGATTCTAAAGGTGACAGTCTAAATCATAAGATCCTCAATCGAGGAAATAAAGTTGGATGCTTTATTCATGCAAAGATTGTTATGTTGTCTATAGTTTGTCTTAGCCATCGGAGGTGGACTTTGCGAATAGAAACATTGGTGCATTGTCATAGGTGACAATGTATTGGATTAGGACATAAAGTGTAATTGATTTGGATTAATAATTCTGTCTCGGCAAATAAATTTACTTTTAGATAATCATATTTGTTGTATCTTAATCCTGAGATGAATAATGGGCCTGTTGTCTTGACTTATATCTATTGGTGTACCAAAAGATGACAACCACAATTTATGTTGGTATGTATACCGGTACATTAGAGACATGGCTCTTGATAGCGTAAACTTATTATTCATAGATATAGAATCCATAGGATCTCTTTAGGAGTCGATTATATCCTCTTATATGCGTTATCCTATAATTAAAAGACTAGAGCGCTCAACTATTTAGATACATAGGTGTAACTGAATGGTATACTATCTTCGGATAGTAAGTTTTTCGATAGGAGATAATAAAACATAAGATAAAAATAATCAGAAATGTAAGACAAAACTTATCCTTAAGCCGATTATGGATATCCTATGGTGATACGATACATTATGATATGTCATGGATACTTAGCTATTTTGGCCTTTGTAATTTTATATAGTTCAAGAGTGTAGCTCTAAGCTTTTAATAGAGTAGCGTTAGAATTGATAATTATGAAATATGTATCTGGGATATTTATTTTATAATTTTCGGAGCTTGAACTATATAGGTCCATTAAGTCTCCTTTGCTAGCTCATAATAAATCCTATAATGATACGGCATGCTTTTCCAATAAATTGGTGAGTTATGTTAAATTATTATATTGGCTGAAATTCTATAAGATCAGATAATTCATGTCTATTTATCGTTTGAATTAATTTTATATAAATTAAATCAAGATAAACTTGTTGAATTATTCGAAGCATTTATTTTCCTAAAGATGATCTAAATATGCTTGTTTTAATCAAATAACTTATCTATTGGGTTATTTGAATTAAAACTCAGGCTTTATCCAAAGAATCTCGAGTGGAAAATAAAAGATTCGCAGGGATCATTTATCGTAAGTTTGGCAGGTCGATCTTCAGTTTGGCCTACCGATGGAGTAAGTTCAACATGCCGATCTACCAGTTCAGCCTACCGGACGAACGATAATCTGATCACGTGTTTTCACGAGATTTTATTAGATATTGATCTAGATTCAAATTTTTAAGGCCTTATCTGATAAGAACTAACCCTTGGGTCCAACCTCTATAAATAAGAAGTGAGACTTCATAGTTATTTAGATCAGTTGAGAGATCAAGAGTGAGCATTATATTCGATGAGTCTCTAAAACTCCCCTAAAGACCTATTGTTCACAAATCGCAAACGGTAGTTTTGGGTATTTCTCAATTGGTTGGAACGAGCGTTACCAGGGAAAAGCTATACATTGTGCGCCCACGTGCACTCCAATCATGGATAAAGAATAGCAAAGAAGACTAGTTAGTTGAAGCTCTTCTAAAACATTCTTCTCTTTCTCGATTGTAGGAGCTCTTTAGCATACAAGGTTAGTAAGATCTAGTTAATTTATGCATATAGCATGTCAAACTTATGTTTTGAAAAATACTCTAGAATAAAAATTTTTAAATTTTTACGACGTACTATTTTTCCAACAATTATCTCATTTTTATTTAAAAAACCCTACTTATTTTGTTTTTATTTCAAAAACAAAGATATAGGTTAATGAAACTAAAAAAACACAATACCAACAAAAAACTAATATGCCCAACATAGAGACCAAAAAGCTCATGCACGGCCACCAACTCAAATCTAGAGCATTATGAACATCAATAATAAACAATGAACATCATCGTTTTAATCAAACTAGACTGAAAAATTATCATCTATCTAACTAGGACACTATTGGAAACTTCCATGCTAGGAGTTTCAGAAAGATCTAAAGCTATATTTATATTCATTCTACATGCACCAAGTAAGTCAATAGTCAATTGTTACATGTACCAATCTACAAAGGATAAATTGTATGTATCTTAAAGCAAACATGACAAAACATTATAGACAAAATGTGTAAAACTTAGTGCCTTAAAGATTAAATAATATTATTGTTTGATCAATAAAGAATTTATTACTTGCATCATATATCAAATTTTTCCTCTTTATGTTCATTTATGTTAAATGTATGAATAATAAACTAAAGCCTGAGACTGTCATTTTAAATTTTTAAGATCGTGCATATGATGGATAACTTATGTAGAAGACATGAATCTTAAGATGATTGTATAAATATAAAAGATCTGCAATCGAAGGAATAAAGTTGAGTACTTTCCTCATGTTAAGATTGTTACGTTATTTGCATTCCTAACGAAAGATCAGTTGTCTTGGTTATCGAAGTGGGACTCTATGAGTAAAGACATTGGCATATTGTCATTGGTGATGATATATTGTTTCAGGATTAAAGATGAAAGATTTAGTCAATAATTTTGTTTGAATAAATCAATGAGTTCGTATTCTTGACTTGTATCTTTTGATGTCCCAAAGGATGACATCCTAAATTAAATAAAGGTACACATGTTGGTATATTAGAGACGCAACTCTTGATTGAAGTAGACTCTATATTCATATATTTGAAATCCATAACTGTTTTGTATAGTTAATGTTATCCTATTATAGGCATTATCTTATAATTAGAAAACTAAAGCACTCAACCATCTAGATACATTTGTGTAACCAAATGTATGTGATGTATATTAGTTATAAATAGTAAGTATTCCAACATGAGATAATGGAACATAAGATTAATATAATTGGAAAATCTAATTTATCTTTAAATTTATTATGGATATCCTATAGAGATGTTGTGCATTGTGATATGTCATATATGATTAACTTTTTGGACTTTCGTAATTTATATATACTTTGAAAGTACAGCTCTAAGCTTTTAATTAAATAGGTTAACAGTTCATAATTATAAAATAAACATGTTAGGGGTATTTCATTTTATAATCATGGAGCTTGATCTATATATGTCCATTGGGTTTTCTTTGCTAGCTTACATATTTTCTCGTAACGATAAGCGTGTTTTTCCTACAAATAAGTAACTTATGTTAATTTTATGTTAGATTGATTGGATTATGATTATTCATATTAGTTTATTAATTGAATTAATTTCGTGAATTAATTCAAGATAAACATGTTGAATTATTTATAGTTTATTTGTTATGAGATTATCAGCATATAACTATTTTAATCAAATAACTTCTATATTGGGTTATTTAAATTAAAAATGACTTTATGAAAGATTCTTGTGTCAATAAAAGATTGAAGTTAAATGGCTGGGGCAACTGGAGTGGTTTGGAAGCTAACACCAAGTCAGTCCTAACTGGTCGGTTGACCAGCCTTACCACGTCAACAAACACGTTATGCACGTATCATAGTGGGATCGTCAAGTGGGATTTTGTCCTCTGACGTTATTTGAAGCCCAATTTGTTAGAGCAAGTGCTCTACCAGTTACTATAAATAGGAAACATGTTCCTATTGTCATTTAAATTACTTGAAAAATTTAAAGAGAGATTTCTAGGGAGAGAAACTCTGAAACTTCCATAGGGTTATTGTTTAAAATCAAGAACAATAACTCTTGGTTATCTCTTGTGGTTAGAAAGAGATGTTATTAAGAGGAGAATTAAATAACATATCCTCACTCGCATTCTGATCGTAGAAAGAAAATAGTAAAAAAGACTAGTTAGTTGAGACTCATCCGTATGCAATTCTTATGTTAGCAATTTTGTCAAACAATTTTTTCCAGAAGTGTGGTTTCCAACGTTAGACATGTATGCCATACGAAGTAAAATGTATTATGTTTTTGGAGATATTTTATCAATAAAGAATTTTTATTATTCATATACCAAATTGTTGTCCTCTTTACGTTTATATTTGTTGAATGTATGAGAAGCAAACAAAAGTTTGAGGCTGTCAGTCTAAACCTTTAAGAATCAGGCATATGATGGACAGCTTATGCTGAAGACATAATTCTAAAGGTGGCAGTCTAAATTATAAGATCCGCAATCGAGAGAATAAAGTTGGGCATTTTGTTCATGCTAAGATTGCTATGCTGTCTATATCCCTAAGGGGAGATGGTTTGTCTTGGCCATCAGAGGTAGACTTCGTGAATAAAAACATTGGTGCATTGTCATAGGTAATGATGTATTGGATCGAGACATAAAGTGGAATTGATTTAGATTAATAATTCTATCTCAGCAAATCAATTTACTTTAGACAATCATATGTATTGTATCTTAATCTTGAAATGAATTATGGGCTTATTGTCTTGACTTATATTTTTTGATGTATCAAAGGGTGACATCCATATTTCGTGATGGTACGCATACCGGTACATTGGAGACATGATTCTTGATAGCATAGATTTGTTATTCATAGATACGAAATATAGGAGTCAACGATATCTTCCTATATGCATTATCCTATAATTAGAAGACTAGAGCGCTCAACCATCTAGATATATAGGTGTAACCGAATGGTGTATTGTCCTTAGATGGCAAGTTTTCCAATGGTGAGATAATAGAACGTAAAAGAAAAATAACAGGGAAGGTAAGACAGAATTTATCCTTAAGCCGATTATGGATATCTTATAGGGATACAATGCTTCATGATATGTCATGTATACTTAGCTAATTTGGGCTTCGTAATTTTATATAATTTGAGAGTACAGCTTTAAGCTTTTAGTGGAATAGCATTAAAGTTGATAATTACAAGATGTGTATCTAGGATATTATATTTTATAATTATCAGAGCTTAAACTATAGAGGTCCATCAGATCCCCTTTACTAGCTCATAATAAATCCTGTAACGATACGTCATATTTTTTCAATAAATTGGTGACTTATGTTAGATTGGCTGAAATTCGATAGGATTTGATAATTCATGTCTGTTTATTGGTTAAATTAATTTTGTAAATTAATTCAAGATAAGCTTGTTGAATTATCTGAAATATTTATTTTCTTAGAGATTATCTAGATATGGTTGTTTTAATCAGATAACTTCTCTCTTAGGTTATTTGAATTCTCAAATGGGAAATAAAAGATTCACAGGGATCATTTATCGTAAGTTCGGCAGGCCAATTAGTTAGTTTGGCTTGCTAATTAAGCAAGTTCAATAGGCTAATCCGTTAGTTCGGCCTGTTGATCTAACGATAATTTGATTGCATGTTTTAGATGCGATTTTATCATATATAGATCTTGATTTAAATTTTTGAGGCCTTATCTAATAATAACCAACCTTGGGGATGACTTCTATAAATGGGGAGTGATTTTTTTGAGTTATTTAGATCAATTGAGAAATTAAGAGTGAGCACTTTAGTCTATGCGTCTCTGAAACTCCCTGAAGAGCTATTGTTCACAAATCACGAATGTAAGTTTTAGGTTTTCTCAACTAGTTGGAAGGAGAGTCACTGGGGAAGAGCTGTACAATGTGTGCCCACATACATACCAATCGTGGATAAAAAATAGCAAAGAAGACAGTTGGTTGAGGCTTTTTCAGAATGTTTTTCTCCTCATAGATCACAAGAGTTCTTCAGCATTCAAAGGTTAGTAAAATCTGGTTAATTTATGTATATAATGTGTCAAACTTGTATTTTGGAAAATAGTCTTAGTAAAAATTTTAAAATTTCTACTGCGTACCATTTTTCAAACATCCAATTCACTAAGGTACAAAGATCTTTAATTAATTTATAATACATAACGTGTTTAACTCATTTTATGAAAAACAAAAGGTTTTATTAAAAATGCGTATTTATTTTCCCAACAAAATAATTTAATAAACATAGATCTAAACAAGCAATATTCCTCAATGCTTTGCTTTAAACTATTTGCATTGTACCTGTCGTGACAAAATTAACAAAAAAAAAAAAAGAAGTGCCAAGAATTATCAATTGAAATACTTTAGTGCGAGCAACAAAAAATAATAAGAGGACCATCTGGCCATTAATAGATTACAAATAATCAATCTAACTTAAAAATATGTTACTACAATCTTTACCAAATAGATTTACCCCAAAAACAACAAGATTATAAAAAACAAAAAATAAAAATAGGCACATCACCATATATTGGTCAATAAATGCATTGTCACATATACAACTAAGAAGGCAAATTCTTGAAAAAAGAAAGAAAGAAAGAAAGAGTGTGTTGGGCGGGAATAGTACTGTTGTGATTTACTTAGACTATTATGACTGTCAGGAGTTAGTTGTGAGATTAGTTACTCAGTGTATTAGTTAGTTAGGTTAGCACAAGTTGTGTAATAGTATAAATATTGTGTGTATTGCTTCTTCCATTAATAAGAAATTAAGTCCTTTTTCTCTGAGTTCTTTGAAGCTCAGAAAATCCATGGACCCGATCTTTCTTTTTTTTTTTTCAATGTTTTTCATTTTTCTTCTACGATTCAAACATGGTATTAGAGCAAACATTTTTGGAGGTTGTTAATTCTTCTGGAAGACACTCTTTGCCTAAAATGGCGAATCATGGTGGAGATCGAATGCTTCCATTTGGAGTTGGTGATGGGTCAGCTTCTTTGTCGTCAGCAGGTTCAAGATTTGTCCCTGTGGTCTTCAATCATCTGATCTCTTTGCGGCTAGATCACAACAACTTTCTTTTGTGGTGTAAACAGGTTCTTAAATGATTCGATTTGGATCTGCCATTGAAGTATTGCAATCAAGAAGATGAGATTCTAGGTCACATAAATCTAGATTTCTTGGAAGGGGAACAATAAGATAATTTAATCGTTTCTTGGCTCTTTTCTTCAATGATTAAGAATATCCTCACATGAATGGTAAATTGCAATTCTTCAGCTGAGATCTAGAAAACCTTAAAACTTTACTTTGCTTCACAGGTATCTGTAAAGATTACTTAGAATAAAGATCAGTTGAAAGCCTCTCAGAAAAATAGCTTGTGAATGAATGAATATTTGTTGAAAATTTGTAGTTTAGTTGATATTTTGGCTCTTATTAGTCACGTTTGTTTGTTAAAAATCATGTGGATGAGGATGATGTTGTCATGATTTCTTTCAATATGAGACATGATGCGCATTTGATTGAGGAAATTGAGTCATTATTGTTAGCTCAAGAAGCAAGAATTGAAGGAACTAGTAAATTGCTTGATTTAGCAAATGTCAATTTGGCTACTAATGCTAATCTAGCCAATTTTGGTTTTCCCGGTGTCAACTCTGGTTTTTTGGGGTTAGGTCCTCAAATAAAAAAACATTTTCATGGTGGTTTTACTAATCAATTAGTTTCCTCTAGTCGTGGATACGCAATAACTTTTGGTCATGGTGGTTTTCATGGTTATGATCCTCAGTCAAGGGTTCCTTTATCTGGTCATTCTCAAGGTATAAGCAGAGGTGTCATTTCAATAAACTACAACGTCAATTATGTGGTCGTGTTGGTGTTAGATTGTCAACTCGAAAACATGCAAAATGCAGTGACATAGAGTTTTAAAATTTTTCATAAACTTTCAAAATCCTTCTCATGATGCTACATACAAATAATTGAATAAACAAAAACCTACGGGTTTGGCTATGGCTTTGAATAATCAAGCGTTCCAAAACTTTTAGATCTTCCTTTCTATTCTCCTTCTTTTAGATCAATTGGGATGTGGGCACTAGCGAGATCTCTTAGATTATCTCTATAATTTCTTCTTTTAACTTTTCTACCCAGCAGAGATTCTTTACACTCTAAAGAGGAGAGCTGAAGAACACTAAATGGAAGCCAAAGAAAAGTCTGTTGAAAATAAAACCTCCAAGGCCTAGATTCACCAATAGGGGCTAGTTAATGCTAAATCTTCCAAAGATTCCACAGAGAATCACGCCTACCAAGGGTGGTTGGGCATGACCTTCATCCTTCTAACAGGAGAGTGACAAGTGTCACAACTACCTCCAACTGCGTGATCCTGTATTCATCTAAAATTTGTCCAATATCTGATTTTAGTTTAAACTGAGATATTATTTATTTTAACTTTTAAAATAAATACCTTCTATGATTTTCTAAATATTTAAATTATCTCATAATTCAAATAATTATTTGCAAATTTATTTCAACTTTTGAAAAAGATATTTTTCTGCCACAATATAACAAATAGATTACATAAAGATCCCGTGATCTATTTGAAACTTAAAACCATAGATGTGGTGCCACTTGGACTCCTAGAGTTCTAGTGTGTGGCGCCACATACGCAGTCTTGGAGAATTATTGTGTGAAATTACAATTTTGTGCCTATTGACAAATTAAGCTAAGAAAATTTTGTGGAGCTAACAAGAGGACCTAATAGACATATATAATTTAAGCCCCATAAATTATTTATAATTTAATTACCTCATAATTAAATGAATAATAATTACTAACTCTCGTTTGCGCTACTATCAGAAACTAAGGTTGCACTTTTAAATTATATGCAGAATTATAAGGAACCTTAAACATAGAGTGTTGTCAAAAAGATTGTCCATTGATATAATCACTTGACATGTGATAATACCTTACACAATACTATTCATAATTAGATCTAGGTTTATAGTTTTCCATACAACCTGTCTAATTATATCTTCGTCCATGAGTTCCGTTAATTCTCTAATGGATAACCTTTTTATGAACAAATCGTAAAGGAGGATTTGGATAATATTTGATATTTTATATCAAATATCAAGATCTCTATATCCAAATTCTCGAATTAATACTCATAGGAATATTATCTTAACATCCTATCTTGTAAGAGTTGTGGATTCTATATCTGTAAGTAATGTTCCCAGCTACCTATATTAGTATGTCTCCAATGTACTGAGGTATAGATCATGAATGTTATAGATCTCACTCATTGATAATCAAAAGATATAGTAAATAGATGTGAGTCCACTAATCACCTTAGAAATAAGGTAAGATCCATAAAATGGCCATCGATGATAGAATTCTTATTTCTTGTTACAAAATTACATAAGAAATTAATTTTTATCTTGGTCCAACTTTAATGTGTTCCAAATACACTAATGTCTTTATCTAGTAATCACCCTTACTATAATCCGGACAAGATTATTCTACCAAATTGTGAACAAACAACATCATAATCTTAAGCAAGAAAAAATGTCCAACTTTATTTACTGGTTGCAAACCAATGTTTATACTAAGTATGCATAATTATATCCTTTGTATTATGAACACTTCATATACATGATTATGGACTTTCACAAGTATTAGAACTTTTATGATATCTACACACACACACACACACACACACACACACACACACACATATATATATATATATATATATCAACATATATATTATGGAAAACAACAAGGAATTTTATTTATTAATAATGCAATACTTTATTTCTCATACTGTCCAATTAGGATAATACAACATGCTTTATGAGCACCAATCCTAACACTTGGCCACTTGATGATGTAATATTACTATTGTTTTGATAACTTTTTCATAGGCCGAGCTCAACTTCAAGCCAATTTGCATTAGCTTCCACCAGGAGAGTTTTCCTCTAATCCGTTTGCTTCAGCTAGCTGCTGCCAATTCCTTTTAGAATTCCTATTCTTCTCACATGGATGCATTGCTTGCTACAACAAAATGTATCTATGATACTCATAGCTATCTTGATTCAGGTGCAACAAATCATGTGACGGCTGTTGCATGCAATTTGATAGTTAAGCATGAGTTATATGGACCTAAGCGGTTTCATATGGGCAATGGTATGGAACTTAACATAAAACATGTTGGTAATTCTGTTTTCTCTTCTCCCTTTTGTTCTTCTAAGTCTTTGGTCTTGAATCATCTTCTTCATGTCCCTAAAATAACTAAAAACTTACAGTCTATTTCTAAGTTTACTAAAGACAATTTTTTTTATTTGAATTTCACCCAACGGATTATTTTGTTAAGGACCAGGTGTTTGGTCTTAAAAATTGAGTCCAATACAACCTGAAGTATAAGGTTGTCTAAATAATAAGGTCCTGTGAGTCTAAGGTCAAATCCACAGAAAGGGTGTGCTTTGGGATGAAAAAACTTTCAAAATTTACGTTAAAAGATAACCAATTTAAAAACAAAAGAAATATTTTTGTGATTTTTGATTTAAAATTTAATACATAGGACTAAACTTAGTAAGGCACCGAGAATTCCTTGTATATTTTGTAACTAATGTGAAATTTAATTTTATTTTCATGTTTTCTAAAGCATTTGAAATATTAAATCTTTTGTTGTTTAAAACAAATGCTTTTATTATTTCTACGAGTCCTTTGAGTGCTACAATATGGGAAGCCATAATGCAGTATGGGACTTCCTATAAGAAAAATAAACAATCACCGCTCACTAGTGATCTGATGCACTAACTATGACAATTATAACTGTTGTCATTACAGTTATAACTAACATAATTTTAAGAGAGAAAAGATAATAATACATCAAAATTAATATAGCTTAATGGAATAAATTTTTACAAATCAAAATTAATATAATTTAATGAAATAAATTTTTTACGTTAAATTGAGTAGAGCTTTGTCGTATTAAATAGCTTAAAAATACACTATGCCATCCTCTATTGATAATAAATCAAGTATTACCAAGTATTTACTGTGCTAGTTCATGTCTATAATGCAGCAAAAACTCAAGTTAATAAACAAGCATGATTTTAGTATAATTAATATTCATTATGCCACATAATTAAATTACATAAAAAAAAGCATGACTGAATTTATGCAAGAATTAGATAGCAAAACAATATTAACAATAATTATTAAAAACTTAGAAAATTATTTATTCCATAAAAAATAAACATTACAATACAAATATAAAGTTAAAAACTATACCAGACTACCATGCATACAAGATCATCTCTCTATTTCACCAGACTCTCTGTACTATTTTAGAAATTATTTAAACATTAAAAGTGGGGTCAGATGAATACTCTAGTAGCATCTCCTCCTGAAAGGAGGATCCATTGAGATAAAGAGATCAGCTTCTAGAGAAAAAAAAAAAAAAAAAAAGAGGAAAAGGGGGTGTTGAAGGAATGGAGGATGCACCCCTCTTATAATAAATTAAAATTCACTACTTACAATATATTTATTTTATTTATTATATTATAATAATCTTATAATACTTTCACTACAACTTGCATTGCAACTTGAAATTTTATTTATTTATTTATTTATTTTTGCTATTGTGGTGCCGATGCAAGTGTTGATGAAGCTTCTAGTTGTTGTTCATTTTCGCCCGATTTAGTGCCGTTTTGCTTTGTTTTTGCATGGATTTCAAATCTAAAAGTAGGAAATTGAAACCAAATTAATTATTTTACAAACATAGTATTTACTATGATTATAAAAAAAAAACAAAAACAAAAACAAACTAAGAACGTATAAAACTTACTAAAAAATAGTACAGAGCTAATTCGGTTATATCAAAAGCACTACTTAAGGAATAAAAATATTTTTAAAAATTACTAAAAATATATTAAAACATATTTGTATACTTAAAACACACTTACAAACATATTAAGATTTAAAGTAAAATCATAACATATTATTTTTACAGTTTTAATTTATTTTTTTTACACAAACTAATTATTTAACACAATACTTTTAAAAATTACCAAAAATATGCTTAAACATAAAAATACTTTAAAAACACATATTTAAACATATTTTTACACTAAGACACAAAAACAACATAAAAAATGCTATTAATTAGAAAATTTAACGAGAAACAAAAGCGTAAATGAATGATTTTATCCTTAAAAATGTACTCTTTTACGGTCTCATCACACCCTCAAGTAGTTTATTATTAGTTCTTAGCAATTAAAGTGATATGATTTTGAAATGATTTACTGAATATCCACACAATGCAAACCATTGAACTTTAATTTGACTCACCTAACTAAATAAGCTAACAAAAAAAACTTTTATTTAAATAGTTTATATGTTATTTAACAGAATATAAGCAAACCAAACTTATTGCAAAAAATGAATGATTATGAAGTTTCATCAAAAACTAACAATAAAATTATTTTTGTTATTTTGCTTCAAATCACTCTTGCAGACAGCAATACTTCAAAATTATTTATTGGAATAATTAAGAACGAGAAAATAAACAGAAATATAACAAAAATTAAACAAATTTTACAAGCATAGATAGTGCAATGTCTGGCTTCCTTAAGCTTTCTCTATAACCCATCTAGTGAGCTTTAGGACAGTAACTCCCAAACCAATTGGTCTAAGGTAGTCTAAGGTACTAGGCGTTGAAGCACCCCGTAGAACTTACTTTCTGAAGTTAAACAGGCTAGGAAACCAAACTTATCCAACATTATTAATTTACAACTTTAAACACTTTATTTATTTATTTCACTTTTTTATTTATTGTTTATTAGATTTATTTATTTGATTAATAAATTAATTAATTTTGAAAATGTTACTACCACTAATTGTCCATTTACATAAAATAACAAAACTTCAAATGTTTAAAGCTTTGACTTACTACCATAATTAAGCAATATGTATGGTATGTGTATGAAAAGAATGGCTTATAAACACTTTGAACAATAAACACATAAACATATTAAATAAACCAATATTTTAAGAGTCTATAAAGTTAAATAATCCAAAGAATAGAAAAATGACATTACACTAATATGAAATCAAGACAAATAATAACACATTAATTACTAAGAAACTAATATTTACAAAACATTTTTATAGATTTTCAAAGATGACTCACAAACTGATAAAAACTAACAAAATGACACTTCAAAATGAATAATTTTTTAGAAGCACACAAAATTAGAGCAAAAATTGAGAAATTTTGGCACAAAATTATTGCACAACATTATAGAACCCTCTCCCCCAACCTAGATTGTATATTGTTCTTGACGTGTAAAAAAAAAAAATAGTGAGTGCAGAAATAATATTAATTGAATCAGCACAACTGTAGAGATGATCTGTACCAACTTAACAAACTAAAATAAAACACACAACAAAACACATTTTTTTAAAATTTTATTTGAAAATAAAAATTAATTGTATTTACAAAATTAAACTCATTAAAATGCATCTCAAGAGGCCATGTTACTAAGTACCAACTAATCGAAATTGACTGTAACCTCCATTACTTAGCCATTCTAAGCGAATTTAATTTTTAATCTGTCATTTTAAATTTTCAAAATAAATTTCAAATTTTTAAAAATAAATCAAAATAGCACACAACAACACACATAAATATATTGCAAAGGTAAGAAGGTAAAGATATTACATTGAAAACGTTTTCCCATCGCTTAGTACTATAAACTCAGTAAATCTCTCTACCATCTTCACTCCTGGTGGACGATCGTCAAAGAGGGGCTTCCTCTTGTAGTAAGTATCGAAGGACACAACATATGGGTCAAGTGTGATCATGCCTTCAAGATTGGTAAAATATGAAACATTTAAGCTTGTAAAACTTAGAATCGTTTTATGTTCTTGGTGGGTCCACAAAAATAATGCTAATGGTAGTGGAGGAGGTGGTGGCCACATAGGATCTTAGTATGAATGTTCTTTGTTGAGCTTTTGTGGCAACTGAGATTGAGAACTTAAGGCTAAAGGAAATGATTATTCCTTTTCTATATTTGGGTCTTTTGTCTCATCCTCAAATAGACAGTTTTCATCAAACATCTTTAAGCATTCATCTCCTAAACTAGGTTCCTCAAAGTCAGTGGATTCTAAATATTCTTCATTTTCTAATATACCATTCACAAATTCCAAGTATTTTCTTAGGATTTCTAAATTTTCTCTATTTGAAGTATTTAATAAATTTTGCGATTCAAGGGTTGACTCCAAAACTTCAGGTTGAGTGTCAGGCTAAGGTTTCAAAAAATTTAAATTGTTCTCCTATCTAGGTTAGTTTCAAAACTATTTGATCTCCAATATAGGTTGGTTTCAAAACTATTCAATCTCTAATAATCATACTTAGCCATATCTTCCAACATATAATAGACTTTATTTACAAGTAATTGGTAAATAATGGTGGATCTATCTTCTTTTTCTACCCAATTTCTTGTTTTAAGACTTAATCCATCTAGGAAGATTCTTAACAAGTGATCCCAAGAAAGGCTGTTATAAGGAATCCTATCTAACAATTTCTTAATTCTCCATCAAGCACTATAAAGTGGTTCTAATTGTTTTTGAGAAAAACTGGCAACAAGCATCGATGAATTTCCCAAATTTTTTTTTTTATTTTTGATAATTTTTATTTTTTTTTATTTTTACTATTTTTGAAATTCTTTAAATAAAATTTTCAAGTTAAAGTAATGCTATATTCAAATTCTCAGATCGTTGAAGCGCCACACCGGATAGATTTAAAGTTCCCAACTCTCTTAGGCAAGGGTTTTAATCTTGTGGTCATGGGTTCGAATCCCACGGTGGGCGTTTTTGACAAAATCTGATAAATTTTACAATTACCCAAACTTGCAAAACAAAAGATAAGATGTTAAGCTTTTCTTTATCTGAAACGAATAAAGTAGTGAGTGAAAATGATTTAATCACCATTTTATTATTTAAATTTTTAGATTTTTTTTTATTTTTTATGAATAGTGACAGTGTATATAACTACGAACAGTAACAATGTGAATAGTAACTTTTTATTTTTTTAAAATAATGATCGAATAGTAAAACACACAAATATAATATTTAGAAAGATAAGAATAGATCACTTACTTTTTTTTTGTTCGTTTTAGCAATCTATCAAAGTAACGACACCTCTTCGGCAACAGTGTCAAAAACTTATTCGGTCTTGAAAGTTGAATATGATATAATCTCAAGTATAAAGTTGTTCAAATAATAAAGTCTCGGTGAGCCTAAGATTGAATCCACATGGAGGGTGAGGGTGTACTTTGAGGTGAATAAACTTTCAAAATTTATATTAAAAAGATAAGTGATTTAAAAACAAAAGAAATATTTTTTTTTATTTTTGATTTAAAATTTAGAACATAAAACTAAACTTGGTAAGGTGCCAAGAATCCCTTGTATGTTTTGTAATAGGACTATTTGCAAGCATTAAATCTTATCTCGTTTAAAACAAGTAAGTTTATTATTTCTATGAGTCCTTTGAGAGTGATAATATAGCAAAGCTATAATGCAGTAAAGGACTTTCGATGAGAACAATATAACAATAACCGCTTACTAGTAATTTGGTGCACTAACAATGACCATTATAATCACTGTCACTTCAGTTATAATTAACATAATTTTAAGATAGAAAAGATAATAATAAATTAAAATTAATATATTTTAATAGAATAAGTTTTCTTACATTAAATTCAACAGAGCTCTGTCTTATTAAATAGCTTAATGTACACTATGCCATTATCTATCGACAATAAATCAAATATTACCAAGTATTTAGTGTGCTAGTTTATGTCTATAATACAACAAAAACTTAACTTAACAAATAATTATGATTTCATTATTATTAATATTAATTATGCAACACAATTAAATTACATAAAAAAAGCATGACTGAATTTATACAAGAATTGGATAACAAAACAATATTAACAATAATTATTAAAAACATGAAAAATTATTTATTCCATAAGAATATAAACACTACAGTACAAATATTGAGTTAAAAATTATACTAGACTACTAAATATATAAGATCAAATTTCTATCTTACTAAACTCTCTGCACTATTTTAAACATTATTTAAATATTAAAAGTGGGATCAGAAGAGTGCTTTAGTAGCATCTTCTTCTGAAAGGAGCATCTACTGAGCCATAGAGCTTAGCTTCTAAAAAAAAAGAAGAAAGAAAGGTGGTAGAGAGGGGTGCTGAAGGAACAGAAGATGCACCCCCTTTTATAGTAAATTAAAATTCATTTTTATAACAATTTAATATTTATTTTATTTTATTTTATTTATTATTATATTATTATATTGTTATAATATTATAATACTTTCACTACAACTTGTGTTGCGAGTTGAAATTTTATTTATTTATCTATTTTTGCTGATGTTGTACTGATGCAAACGTTGATGCGGCTTTTATTTGTTGTCTGTTTTCACCCGTTTTAGTATCGTTTTGCTTTAGATTTCAAATCTAAAAATAAAAATTGAAACAAAATTAATTATTTTACAAATATAATATTTACAATGATTATAAAAATAAAAAATAAACTAAAAACGCATAAAAACTTACCAAAAAATTGTAGATAGCTAATCGATTATACCCAAATCACTACTTAAGACATAAAAATATTTTCAAAATTTATTAAAAATATATTAAAACATATTTGTACACTTAAAACACACTTACAAATACATTAAGACTGAAAATAAAATCATAACATATTATTTTTATGGTTTTAATTAATTTATTTTACACAAACTAATTACTTAACCAACAAAAATACTTCTAAAATTTACCAAAAATATACTTAAATATAAAAACAGTTAAAAACA
>CAMOHE010053704.1:12819-61717 GCA_946598075.1 Artocarpus hirsutus
CTTCCTGTGGTGGTGGGAGTGTCATGTGGCGGAGGCCATAGTGGTGGCACCTTTAGGCAGTGCTTTGGGTTTGTAGCGTGTCGGGGTCCTTTTCTTTCGGATTGTAATAGCAATGTTTTAACCTTGATTTTATTGGTATGTTTGTTTTCATTAGTTTAGTGCTATATTGTATTTTTTATCCCCTAAAATTATTTCTTTTATCATATTTTAGGTGACTTTTGTGCTATCAGATTATTGATTTTAATCGATTAGATATGTCCATCATTTATAGAGAATTCGCTCTCGTGTGTTTACTTAGCCTTTGAGTTCGACATTCGTTTCTTCCTCTTAAGCATCATGTTGGTCATGTTTTCTTGTAGTTTGAGGTTTAGCAGCTTAGAAAAAAGAAAAAAGAAAAAAGAAAAATGAAAAAAGAAAAAAGAGGAATGTCCTCTTTATTAAGGCAAGGCATGCCTCTTCCTCTCTGACAGAAGAGATGGGAATTCTCTTTGTCCACACGACCGCTCAAACGTCGACAAAAATGTATTTTGCCAATAGTACTCCATTGGTTGCTGGTATCTAACTCTGAAGGTAACACACAGGATTACCATTGATAATCTATCTGATTACATTGCCGGAGTCAACAGCACCACCACTTAGTCGCCAAAGTAATATACTACACTGCCACATCATATATTTCGTTGCATTTTTTTGGGGCACAAATCCTCAGTCGTCTCTACGAGAGGTTGTGTTGCCAGCCCACAGGGTAATATGGTAGATTACTACTGGTATAATGTTTGGTAAAATGCTATGTTATATGTATCATGTAAAATAAATAAATAAATACTATTATTCTTTTATTATTAGCAGTATTTTAGCTCAAAATCTTATCTCATTAGCAATATTTCAACTCACAATCTTATATGCGTGGTTTGTTTTCTGTGTTCCCATATGGTAGGAGTTGTTTTTTACTATCGATAATAATTTTAGTTGTTGGGTATACTTTTTTAATGATCTAATCTATGAGTAGCATGCACTATATAATTGTTTCTAATAATAAATCAAAATGTTAAAAGGTAATATACAACTGACATAATAGTTCTTATTAATAGGAAAAAGCGCAATTCTTACCCTAAGAATTTCCTTATTTATCGTTCAGTTTTTATCTCAAAACGAATAAATGGGTAAACACAGCATCCATTACTGTTTCAAACTCCTAATGAAAAACCGAAAATACTCCCGTCACATATCTATCAGGACCAGTTCTGGCAGGAGGTGATGAATAGCACGGAAGAAAAACGAGAAGCCAATCTCGATATGCTCACTAAAAGTATTCGTGCGATGGGATGGTGACAATTTTGCCTTATTTTAAAGTGTCAATTTAAGAAATACTAGTATGTGGTATTGTTTTTAAATTTTACCACTTTTATAAAAAAAGTTTAAAACATATTACTTTCAATGAATATAAATACACGTTTTTAAGCTTTTTGAGTTAGAGTAATTAAACAAATATGTGTTATTTAAGTGTATTTTAACAGTTTTACCTAGGAAAAATGGTATGATCAAAGAAAGAAGAAAAAAATGATAGTACACAATAGTGTAGTAAAAGAGAAGTATACAGCTTAATTTCCTCTATTTTAAATCAACCCAGTTGTCATGTGAGCAAGGACTATCCAATTCTTTAAAAAATAAAATAAAATAAAAAAACAAAAATAATGTACGGCCCAATTTGACCCCTATAACTTGACGGGCCATATATGGGCTACAAACTTGCGCCCGACATAGTCTGTGCTGGGCCAATTTGAGAAACTATTTTTCATTTTACCAGTTTTTGACAAAGTTTGCAGTATATCAATTTTTAAAAAAAATATAAAAACAATGACAAGTATTTTAGGTTAAAGTTAGACAAGAATATATTATTAAAGGTATTTAGGCCTTTTTGGCTTGAAAAAATCATATAAATTCAAGGAAAATAAAAAAAAAAAGCAAAACATCATAGTGGTTGCAAAGAAGCACTATACCACTTAATTTACACTTTCCATTATCAGATAAGTTGAAACGGGCAAAAAAAAAAAAAAAAAAAAGAGCAGGCCCAACTCATATTTACAATTCTAAGGGAGCTTGATTCGAGTAAACATTTCACATGGTTTTACTAAAAAACAATCTTATTTAACCTTATAAAGTTAAACCTCGCTATTAATAAATTAGTAAAACCAAATCTAAAAAATACACTACATAGTAAACAAGAACTATAATTTTATAAGTAGCAAGATTATAACCCAATGAAAATAAAAATGGTTTTTCTTTACTAAAAGGGTGTCTGGCAAATACAATTATAACCAAAACTTTTAGTTGCTCTAGTATAAAACTTTCATATACTACAATAATTAACAAAATTAAACTACAATATAAAACTCTCATATATTAAAATTTTTAATTTAAAACTTTCGATTCTAATAATATTTTTCTCAAACAACCTATAAAATAGCCATGGAGAAGGACCATGCGATGGGCACATGCTTCTTTCCATCAATACTTCAGCAATTTATTAATTCAGCGACTATCTTTCAACAATTCCTTATCTTCCCATATCGTTTTTATTTATTTGAAAAACGGGTCACCTGGAATTCTATCATTCAGGGCCCAAAATTTCAAATGTCTCCTCATTTCTAGTCAGACCAGATGCTGAACGGGTCACGCTTATGGACTCTATATTTGGACTTTCATGTAACCATCACTGAAGTTCTCCACCATGATCTATAGATAGGGCCCACACTTGATTGTTATCCAAAAACACAGTAAGAACTCGCCATCTGTACATTTATCATATACTTTTATTGCTAAAATATTAATATATTGTTGTCACATGACGTTGTAAAAATTGATTGATTCTCTGACAACTGACTCTCGAATAACCAAAAAAAAAATAAGAAATTCAGTGAAGGGCTCTCTCTTCTTACCAGGACAACAATATACAACACTCACTTTTATCATTTCCAGAAGACAGAAAACAATGGAAGAGAATAGGCCCAACGACACCGGCGCCAATCGGGCCCACGGACGGGACGACGAGACCCTCAACGGCGTCGTCCACCGTCTGATCTCTGAGATTCTATTCCCCGACGAAAGCAGCGACGCCGCCGGTGCTCCGCTGCTGCAACGGATCAAGGCCTCGGTGGCCGAGAACGGTCCTCTGCTTCCAGAAGCTTCTAGAAACACCACCAGAAATGTTCTTCTCTGGACTCGCAGGGGTAGCCCTCTCCGCGCCCTCCTCGTCATATCTGTGAGTTCCTCTCAACTTCCAAAATCGTACGACGTTTTTCTTTTTGCTTTAATTATGTTGTTCGATTTTCGTTCGATAGCTTGATTAATTAGGTTTAATATTTTTGATTTATTTTTTGTTGGCTTAAAATTGATTAGTATTGATCATGATGAGTTAAGAATTTGATGATTGAAACTTTTTTTATTTCACGAATCAAATCTGATCTTAAAAAGAAGTGGATAATCGTGTTTATCTTCTTCTCATTTGAAGGAAAAGTCTCCGAACTTCGATTGTTGAATTTGAACAAATATTATCGACAATGTGTGTTTAGCGTGTATGTTTTTTCCCCTCTAATTTCTTACTTGATTTTAATTTTCAATCTTCTATTGTCCTTTTTTTATTTTTTATTTTTTTATAGTGGACCCTTGTCTTTTTTATGTATATATATTTTTGAGCATGTTTAAAATTAAAATAAGATAAAACAAAATTGAATAATTATTGCATTGTTAAATTATGCACAGTTTTAAACAAATGATGTAAATTAAATATCAAAAAGAAAAGGAAATGAAATTGTCCTTTCAAAAGAAGAAAAAAATAATAATTGCAGTAGAGAAATAAAAGTAGAAAGTGGGGGAAAAAAGAAGAAAATTGTAGAGAGAAATAAAAAGTTATTTTGGGTTAAAGGAAGTTTTGAGTCAGCGTGGAAGGTTTTTATATCAATTGGGTCTTCCCCTAATATATATACATATATATATGTATGTATGTATGTATGTATGTATGTATGTGTGCATGTATGTTTGTATATATGTATATGTCTATAGCAACTGGGTTGATGATCTTTTTACATTGTTTATTATGTGACATTGGTATGTATGTATGTATATGTATATAGCAATTGGGTGGGTTGATGATCTTTTTACATTGTTTATTATATGACATTGCTATTATTATTCTACTAATAAGCCTAGAAAACATTAGTAAATATGGCACCTCCGGAAACAGTGAAATCAAGACCATGATGAATCTTGCCTAATTGTCAGCTGGTTGGAGGCCCCTTTTTAAAATAAGTAAATTCATTGTTAAAATACTTCAGAATGACCCCTATAATTTTTCCAGATGTATAGTTGTAATATTTTGAATATATTTGAAAGGATGTTAGGATTTTAGGGAACAACCAAGTCAAATTTGAATGTTTTTGAAAGGATGTTAGGATTTTAGGGAACAACCAAGTCAAGTTTATAGCTTTGAAATTTCTTTGGGACAAGTTTCTCTGATCACCTGATCAAGATTATGACTGAACAACAGATAAGTAATACGACCTATAGGAAAACTAAAGAACATTCTCGTAACAAGCAAATCAATTAGAGAAGAAATGCATGAAATATGAAGCATAAAAAAATTGGAATTGTTGGTGAACTAAAGTTCATCACTTAAAATTTTTGTAGTCACAGCATTCCCTTTCAGTATCTTATTGTTATCTTAGTGTTCTGAGATCCTTTTCTCCTTGATTCCAAAGATTTCTTAGCTTTTCTAACAGGTCAGCTTGTTTGTGTGCTAAAAAAAGCAGAAAATTTTCTAGGCAACGTTATAGATGTCATTTAAAAAAAACAACGAAATTACTTGACTGATGTATTTGGTCAAGAAAATGACGTCTTCTCTTATTTGTTCTTGAGAACAATGCAGGTTTATTAAGTGGATCAAATGTTCCGACAAAACCTTTTTTGTTTTTTTTTAAATCTCATCATCTCCTTTGGAGGAATCCTTATGAAATATAAAGATCTCCTCAAATTTGTTTTCACTGAGACCTAGAATTTTGCAAATTTTCTCAGCAAAGTCCAGCATGAGAATTTAGTTCTTGTTTGTGCCCTGTAACTTTTGCAAAGCACGAAACTCATAGCTATCCTTAGGTGGCCTTCAGGACTTGATTCCTAGGTCATGCGACGACAGCCATAGGGTATAACCACTCCAGTGTTAGATTATTCCCCTTGTGTTAACTAAATGTATTATGTAGCATGTATTTGACGACTCTTTGATTGGTATAAATTTCATTTGGGATTGGATTAGGTATTGGGCTTCTTAAGGGCATCATTTTACAAAGAATTTTGATTGTCTTCTTTATCGGATTAGTTATTGGAGGTGTCATTGCATTTTATGACTCTTTCAATGGCTTGTTGTTTTTGAGTTGCTTTCTTTTGTTTTTGTTTCATTTTGGAGTTCTGTATGTTCTCCTGCTTTGTATTATTCTATTCTCCCAATACAATGTTCATTTGCCCTTAAAAAACAAAAAGTTTAAGAACTTTTTTTTTTAAGCAAGAAATTGTATATAATCATAAAAATTATTTACAAAGTTTAATGGAACAGTTATCCTCAAAACATGAAAACAGAAGCTAGAATACTAAAAAGGGGCCCAACTCCTAACTAAACCAGAAAAGAACACACTGCTAAACGCACTATCTTGGTAAACGTAAATAACTGCCTAAAATTTGACTCTATCCCAAACTACAAGAATATATTTTTCTCTATCCTCAAAAACTCTGTAATTCCTTTTCAACACGCTCCCCAAACGACCTATAAGACAGTGACCTTCCATAAGAGCTAGACTGTTAAAATTAAATGAAAGAGAGTACTTGCATAAAGTTGAGTATTGGCCTAACAACATCCTGATATCCTCGTATATTGAGACTTGTGTATTGATATCATCATAGGACCTTTGGAAATCACGTTTTACTTTTATCTTTATATTGTTGGCTATGTGCAACCATTCTTTCAATCTTGGTGTTTTTGTTGATATTTTTTGAGAGTACAAGGATTTATATTCCTGCAGCAAGGCCTTTAGCAATGCATTGCTTTAAGAACAGTAACTCCCCAGATAGTTTTTTTGTATGTTGTTTTGTGTTGAGAATTGTCCACACTTATCAACTAATGGAAGGGGCAGGACGAAAACCAAAATAATGTTCAGAAGACTAAATCTGAGACAAGTCAAATGTAGCTACGTAAAAGGGGTTGAAGATCATGGATGTTTTATAATGCTTGTATGCGACTCTGAATACGCTTAGGGCGTGCTTGCCAAACCATGAAGGAATGCAATGGGCAAGGTAATGGGATTGGATAGAAAAGTAAAGGAATAAAGATCATGATCATTGATTGCATTTCTAGTGTTTCCTTATCTATCAGATGGTGTCATGAAAAGCAATCCAATTCCCTTTCTAGTATTTGTTAACCTACTAACCTTAGGCATAGGAATCTTATACTTTTATATAATCAAATAATTGTTGATATAACATGTGAACTTATTAAGCTTTATGTAATTAAGTTAGGCACCTATTCCTTTTAAGTAGAAATCAATACAAAGGGAGTGTGAGGATTGACGTTCTCTTTAAACATTCCCTATGTTGTGTGGGCCCAATAAACTCTTATAATTGATTTTTGAAAGTAAATGTATTATCGGGAAGGGAATCACTCTAATGCTCCCTAAAAACATGAATTGTGTGTTATTTACCTCTTTCTACCCTATGAAGCTAGTGTTACGTGATTTTCATTATTTCCATGTTTATTGAACTTGATTCCGATACCTAACACAAAAAGAAGATAGAGCATAATAATGATATTGTAGAATAATTTTTAATATCATGCTGAGTTGAAGCACTGAGTTCTCCCTTCCTCTAGCCATTTTTCTTTTCTTGTCTCACATAAAACTTTCTTCAGAACTCACAAAGTGCGTGTAATATGGTATAATTTTACCTTGGTCCTGTTCATTTTTGTGATTTGTATTTTTCTTGGGACCAATTTTTTACTGCAGGTCGGGTCGATCATTCTTCTTGCCTTGACAGGACTGCTGATCTTTATGCTTTTCTTTCTGGTGGCAACTTTCAATGCCATTGTTGTCTCTCTTCTCATATCTTTGGCAGCTGCAGGAGGGTTCTTGGCTCTTTTCTTCGCTTTTGTGACAGCTATATACATTGGGGCATTGTCCATCGCTGCGTTTGTCATTTCCACTACTGCAATTTCTTCAATCATAGCCATTCTCATAGCCGCAGGTACAGATATTCATATATCCCTTCTCTTGATGCACTTTTTGTGCATTTTCTATCCCAATACTATAAACTTATGGGTCCCAAGAACCTGTACCTACCCACTGTAAATATTAAGTTAGCTAACCAGGACAGTAAATGTGGCACTCTTATCTAACAATGAAATAACAATTATTGGACATATCAAATTTGAGAATTAAGAGAACCTAACTTGAGATTGAGGGCCTGAGCAGTTCTGTCTGTCTTCTTTCGCTAGAAACATTGCCAAAACTGCCTAGTTATATTAGAGGCACAGGATATGCCCATGTTCTTGCAAAAAGCATGAGAACATATTAATTTATTGGTACAGGATATGCCCATGTTCTTGCATGCAGCATGAGAACATGTTAATTTATAAACATTTTGTTTTTTTTTTTTTTAAATAAAAAATTGTCTTTTTTCATTTCCTAGGATTTATCCTCCACAATTACTTCGGCGAGGTTCCCCATTTTTATTGTTTCCCAATTTTATTCTATCTGGCTACGTGCAACCTTTAAATGGTCTGGCAACTTGTTAAAATATATGAACTTTGTTAGTTGCTATTTTCTACTGTTGTGCCAAAAGACTTCCTATGACGCCTGATGGTTATAGTTGTTTTCAAAGAGCATCATGTTTCTGGTCACCCCATAAACTGGGCCAATGTTGGGTTCTTATTGCATTTCTTTTTGGACAAATTAGGTTGGGTTGGATTCTTTTGCACTCTATGGTTGGCAACAAAGAAAAGCTTGGGATTGGCTAAGCACTCACTGAAAGTGACTAGTTCAGCACTTTCAGCTTACTCTACTTCTAGGCACACTCACCGACAGCAGACGGTAGACAAGGTCTCAGATTGAATGGGTTTTGCACCCGACCGAATTTAGGTTTTGGAATTTTGCTACGTTGGTACTATTTTCTCGTGGATTTTGTGGAGGCTGCTGGATCCTTGTTGCTTGTATGTGGTATAGAAGCATATTTGCACGAGATAACTTTCTTATTTCCTAGGCATCACTTGCAAATCTTCTTATCCTGTTTATATTTCCAGAGTATATGCTTTTTCTTTTTAAAAATATCCTATTTTGTTTTGCCTATTATGACTCCATGTCGTTAAACATGCTATGTACAGGAATTAAGATTACAAAAAACTTGATAAATAAGGTCAGGAGTGGATTGGATAATGCTGATGAAATAAATCAGTTTTAATAAAATGTGTGCTTCTTATTTGATTTGAAGTGGAGTTGGATTTGAGCAAACTTGGTTGTGTGTGGCACGCGCTTCAGAAATGGTGTTATTTATTATTGTTTATCGTCATGCTTGTTTTGTTTTGGATACGATGATACATTTATTTATTTTTCTGCTTTGAAAAAGAAAAAGAACCGTGAAAGCTTATCATAAGCAATTGGGTTTCCAATGAAATCTATCTCTTCAACTCTGTTAATGTTTATTGGCAATACATCCTTTTAGCATCAAAATCTCTCTCTCTCTCTCTCTCTCTCTCTCTCTCTCTCTCTCTCTAATGTTTATTTGCGATGCATCTTTAATAACTATCAAAATGTGTCATTCTCATCCTTCTTTCCATCCTCACAAAACTGGCAAAAATATTTAGCGCTCGGTTGGAGGGTTCACAAGTTTGAACCCAATTATTGAAAATCTAAAACTCTCATATCGGCGATGTAAATTCATCAAAGTGTTGTTTGAACATTTATCCAGTTGACTTATGTATCCGAAACTCTAATATCAACTGCATAAATAGAAATGTATGATTCCTTTTGGTATTCCTCACGATTTCTCTCAAAAATCTCTCCTTAATATGGGTTGGGGGTGAAAGTGAGGACTTTAGTTTTGACAAATTGAACTGGGTTCAGCCCACGTATTCGGTGATTATGGCCGTGTAGGCTGGCCGTAAGGTACCCAGCCACTTAGCTGCAATGACCTTGGTTATTGAAACAAATAGCTTTATTGAATTTGAATATGTCTCTCGTTTGTAAATATTTTACATATGTCTCAAAATATTAATAAAATAATAATTATATAATTATATAGTATAATATATAATATTATTAAAATAATTACTATGTGATTATGTAGTGCAATATATGATATTATTAAAATAATTACTATATCATTTAGGACATTTTTAAAGTAAATTGAATATTTTATTAAATTTTAATTTTGTAACAATAATTTGGTCATGTATTGTAAATTTCTATGTTAATTGAGACATACATTTCTAAAAGAATACCATTAGTCCACATAGTAGACGATACATTCAATTAACAAGTCCAGATTTATATTCAACATTTTTATGTCTGGCTGTCCTTTTAATCAATTTTTGATACCTTGTTTAATTATTTGAGTACTTATAAGGTATTAAAAGCATTAGTTTGAACTCAAATATTGTAAAGCTCTTACATGTCATAGTGTAAAACAAAAGTGAACTATAATATAAAGCTTTCACATGCTACAATATTTTAAACTAATTGATTATTAATTCTCCCAACCACTCTATTGGCTTTTATTTATGCTGCTGAATTGTTATATTTGTGTGGCATAGAAAATAATTACTACAAGAATTGTAATGCTTAAGAAAATTTATTAATTTAAATCCAGAACTTATTTGGAATTAATTTATAAATTTCCCTCATTGTATTTTTACAAAATTACGATAAAGTATAAATTATACATGGATAATATTAATACGTATTTTGTCTGTGAATTTTATGCAATTTAGGATATTGTTAATATACAAATTTTTGTGAGTTTCAATACTAAAAAATTTATGAATAATATCCTTAAAATGAAATTTATATCACAATTAATTATAATATTATGATATAAATTAATAGATGATTAAAGTGTTAATCACAATAGAAAAGCATGCTATAATCCAAAACAATATAAAATTGATAAGGGATTTTGTATCCACTGCATATCGATTGATGAAACATAGTGCAAAAAGAGATATAGAGGTAAAAGGGTACACCAAATAATGTAAGTATATTGTTTAAGCAGAAAACCCTATATATATGAGATAGTATAGAAAGAGATACAGAGGTAAAAAGGTACACCAAATAATGTAAGTATATTGTTTAAGCGAAAAACCCTATATATACGAGATACTATGTTGGGATTAAAAAAGTAAGTTAAAAAAATAAGTCAGTATGAATTATGCAGTGTTAGAAAAATACAATATAGTGTGAAATTTCACGATGTAAAAGGTAAGTAGGACCCACCTTTTGGGCACTCAAAAGAAGGAAAATTAGCCACGTCATCTCATATATGTTGCACTGGTTTTCTCCACTAAAAGGAACCAAGATTTTACCACAAAATGTTTAAATGATGACTAATTATGATGAGTCATCAAAAGTTTAAAAAAAATCAAGTTTTAAACTTATCTCCTATGTAACAAAGAAACTAGATATCACACAATTTTTACCCTCCAAAACCTGCAGCCGTTAGAGTTACACCTTTAAATTTTTTTGCTCAAAAATTACCCAAAAAGCCACTTCTAAGTCAAGAGTAAAGATTGAGGTCAAGTACTCAGTTCAAGATTAAGCAATTTTAGAAGGTAAAATCCTAAACTTTTCTGATGAGTAACTAGGGTTTACTTTAGGTTTTGAAGGGAATTTTAATAAGGGTTTTCTTGCCATTGTTTATGTCTAGGAAGATTGACAAAAATAAAACTTTGTGGAGGTTCACAAGCTTACAAATCTTTTAGTAAAAAGCTTGACCTTTTATTTTCAAGTCTGTTGTTGTTTTTATTTTTTTTTATCAAGTATGGCATGTAATTGCTAAAAAATGGACTATGGCATATTGAAAGGATTCTATGATGAGTTTATATGGTGTATTTTGTGTATGTTATGATGATAGAAGGCTATGAACTAGGGTTTATGTGCTTGAAATCAAATTTGGACAAAATCTATGCAAATTGCAAAGTTTAGATGATTTTAAAAAAATGAAAGTTTGACATGTTTTAACGATTTATTTTCTAAATAAGACTTAAAAACCTATTCAAAATAGTGAGATGTATATTTTTTATGAACAAGGTTTCGTGAAAGTTTGAAAGGACTAGATTAAAAAAATTTGTACAAATTCGATAAAATTAAAAAAATGACAGAAAACTCTACTATGTAGTAGAAATTTCAAAAAAGTTAAGACATAAAAATTGTAGATCTTGGTGAAACTTTTAAGTAATGTGGACAGCTTGTCAAAATTCTATATGGTTTACAAAATATGAGTTTTTCAACCAATGTTAAAAATAAAAACATTTTTAAATTAAAAGGAATTTGAATTAAAAACTTTGAAGAATTATCCTTGTGAAAAATCAAGGCCAACGGTGTAAAACAATCATTTTTAGATTCAAGGGCCAAATGGTTAAAATTTACATAATCTGGAATAAAATCATAAAGTTTTGCTAAAATAGATTTTTACCACAAAAAAAAAAAAAATCAACAACTCAATTTCTTGGCCCACTGATAATAAGTAACATTTTCTGAATAGTTAACAAAAAGAGGCTCGAAAAGTTTAATAAGGCCCATGGAGGCAAAAATGTGTTTTTTTGCAAAATGGTCCGAACGGACCTCACAACATCCAAAATAGAAAAATGTTCATTGGTAAGAATTTTTTCCATATTCCGTTAGTAACACTAAGGCATCATGAAATAAGAGAAATAAGTTTCATAGTGTTCAAGTTCTTAAACCAAGTACTAATCCAACTCAGGAATTAAAGTTCACATCTTGTTATCAACATGTAGTTCTATAGTAGTAAGCTAGCTAATAACGATAAATTGTTCGAGTAGGATGCTTAGACGGATAGCAAAGAAACAGAAAACTGGTCAGCATTGTATCAATCCCAAGTAAGTTCAAACCCCATCTACAGTGTAGAATAGATTTAAACACTAAGGTGGTGTTTGGAAAGTGGTGAAAACCATTGGTTAGAACTATTTTTACTATAGTATGTGAGAGCTTTACACTATAGCAATTTTTTTTTATTGTTACTATAACGTGTAAGAGCTTTATACTGTTCATAACTGAGTTTATGGTGAAAATCGTGGTTCCCACCACTATGCCAAATAGGGGTTAAGAGATATGCATTCGTTATGCACTTATTTTAAATAAATAAAACATCATGTGTGGTATGTTAGCCTAAATTAATAGATTGTTAAAATGATTCACCAGACATATAAAGAGAGTGTCATACCAACTTCTGACTTAAAGACAGCCTTAAGATATATTACGGTTTCGACGTTATGATGATCTATATGCACATATGGTGCGACCACTTGGGCGTTAAGTTAAGGATATGAAAATAATAATCAATATTGTTCATAAACAGGCATAAATGGATCATGAATACAAGTAGGTTACATTTGTAGGCTATGTTTGGACTTACTAAGCAATAGTTTACCTGGCTATTTCATGCTGTAGAAAATTCAGCCAAGAGGCTAGAATAAAAGCACTGTTGAACTAGCAATGATACATGGGAAAATGTGTAGGCAATGTTATGGATACTGCCATAGGAAAGTCTTTGCTAAATATATATATATATATATATATACAGTAAATTGAAAATATATAGTTTAAAGGAATATTAAGTGTGAGGTGTGATGTGATATAAGTTAAGTATGAAGTCAAAACTCTTTTGGAAAATAATATTGTAATAATTATATATATAAGTTTTTCCTAATTTTCATAGCTAAGTAAAATATTAAGGAACGACTCAAAAGATGTCGGGTTGTTACAGTTGGTATGAGAGCCGGTATCTGCTATCCTACTATATATTGCCATGTGTCGATTAGCCATAGCACAAGTAAGATAGCTTAATTTTAAATATAAGAATACTTGGATGTTTTCTTAATCATTTTTTCTAATATTTACTTATTTATCTAATGAAATAATAGAAAACAATCTTATTCTCTTTCTAGTGTTTATTAAATTAGAAATAGCAATCTTATCAATGTAATTGCTAAAGATAGCCTTTTGCATAACTAAATAACCCTTGAATTATAACAATTAATTTGGACATCTAAGTAAATTTTGGTATTAATTTCCTTTAATATACCAAGAAAGATGTAAAAATTGGTATTCTCTTTCTACATTTCACATATTGTGTGGGACTCATAAATCTCATTACCAATTTTGTAAGTAGACACATTATTGAAAGGGAAAGGACATAATTCCTTAGTTTCCCTTTGATCTCTTTGATGCAAATTAGTAAACGCCCCTTGTAAATGATGACATTTTAATAACAAATGCGTCATAGTTAACTCTCTAGAGCCTTGTTATAAATCACAAACCAAGCAAGTTAATATTAAAAGATTAAGATAAGTGTTGAGACCTTAGTATTATTCACATATAGTACATTAGGTATAGATCTTATAATGCCACAAAATACGTATTCGAATAACAACTACTTTTGGTGGAAAATAGAAAAGGTTGCATGAGCAAGTCCTATAATATATATGTAAAAAAAAAAAAAAAAATCCTGAGAGGAGTTTTATAATAAAGAGCTAATAAAATGAAAAAAAGAAAAACTCATATTTGAAAGCCAAATCTTACATAAAAATGTGTGCGTGCGTGTTCTCATCTTTTAATTATCTCTCTTTCCCATTTCTCTAAGACTACGATCACAACAAATTAAGCTACTCATTAAATCAAGTTTTATATATATATATATATATATATATATATATTCTCCTCAAACTGCTTGCAAATTTAATTAGCTAATCATAAAATGTGTCGCTAAATAATTTCGTGATCATCATCAACACTCTTTCCATTCATCTATAATTTCCAAATCATGAAGCTTGTAACGAACCAGTCAAGGAACGTCAAATATGTAGATCAAAAAGGGGCAGAACGACATTTATGGGAAAGAAGAGTACAAGAAAAATAATGAAGAAAATTAGAAGCGTGTAGTCATATTGCTTCGCCCTGCCAGCCTGGTCTGCCTAGGGTAAACTCCAAGCTTGGATTTTTGCCTTCAAAATTGTTGTTTCCTATATAGCTCTTCACTCGAGTACTTGAATCGCATTCCTATTATAAAAACATTGATTGTTAATATAGCGGTCAGTCCTAATAAATTAAGACATATATATACTCAAATTCCACTACATGTCATACATGAATGAAGTGGCGGAGTCAAGAATTTTTCAGAAGATATGTGTTAAAACGACACTTAAATTAAAATAACAGCACTATAACTATTTTAATCCAGTGTATATTACACTTTTTTAAGTTTATGGCTCAGAATAATGAACTTTTATAATAGTGTGGTGGAATTTTGGTTTATTATACTAAGTTTGACATATAAATATATTAGAAGTCAAATTTGGGGTACAAATAAAACTTTCCTAAAGATTTCACTATATATAAATTAAACAGCTTTTATCACCAACTCTGCGAACTTTTCATGCTCTGAAAATTGTCGTTTAAACGTTTTATTTTTGTAATGGTTTTACAAATCTATGTCACAAATTTAAATGATTTAATCGATTTGGACTACATTTTAATGGTTTGACAAGTTTAGGAGGCAATTTACTAAAGTAGAAAAATTTAATTAGTGCTAAGATCCTAAATCAAAAGGGATAATTTAGAGGAAGTTTTGACTCCAGTATTCTTTTTACCTTTGTCATTACTGTCTCCAGTATTTGGTGGCTTAATATGTTTCCAGAAATGGAATATGAATTTATCTCAAAAACTTATACATTTTGTGAAGACTGGAGGGCGTGGATAAATTTTTAGTGAGTGGCAATGTGCTAAAGTTTGTTTTGTTTTGTGTGTGTATATCTCATGACTGATGACGCAGACTTTTTACATTTATAATATATTTTTTGAGACAAGATTTTTTTGTATTACATGTTATAACATGCCTCATCCTGTAAATAAGTTTAAAATTACAAATGAGATTAAACTGATCACTACTCGGCCCTCACTCAAAATCCTCCCCAGCCCCGGCCTATGCCGTTAGACCGAAAAGTCTTAAGCTTTTCGCGGCAAAAAGATTTGTTTGTTCCCAAATGCTATTTATTGATTAACTGTAAAATTAATTCTTATGTGAATATTCAAATGAGAAGATTGTTCAAATTTGTCGTGCATATCATTGGATAAGATAAATATTTAGAGTTCGCGTTTTGTATTATCACGCCTTTAAATACTAAATGTGTGATTATTAGTAAATAACTGCTGATACCTGAATTTCCTGCGATATTACTGAAGATTGTAATGGAAGCGCATCTATGTCACTGGAGTTCTTCCGTGGCCATACCTCCCTACTGCTGCATTTAATTCAAAAAAATCGTTTAAAAAAACAAGATTTATTTTTAATGGGGGCTAAACTACGAACACAAAATTTAAAAGTTCATTTTATACAAAAAAAAAAAAAAAAAACTCAGTGGGGGAGTCTGTCCTTGCTCGTTAAAGTAGAAAAGCGTTTTAGCAGAACCAACTACGCTAGTATGAAGCAACTGAAAAAGTAGATAAAATTCATAACAATGCTATAAGATGATCTATTCCTACTGGAGGGAGGCCTAAGGCTGTGAGAAAAATAACCCAGAAGGAAAAATCCACACAAAAAAGAGTGCATTATGCGTGTGAAACAATAATTACTAGCAAGACGATAGTATGCTTGAGCTTAGAGATCTCAATTAACTAGAAGAATAACTGAAATTGGAGCATAGTCTGATTTTTGGTGTATTAACTATGAATATATTTATTGCAAACAACATGAAGGAGAGAGTCAAGATCTGCTGCATATGCGTTTCCATGCATGGACTCAAAATACAAGAAAGCATTATATATGCGAACATAAGTAGTTGTGAGACAACCAATTAAAATAAAAAAATAAGAACAGTAGATTTGGACTCAAAACATATTGAAAACTTAAAATCTGGTCAAACGTTTAGCCTCAGTACTGGAGTATACCTGCATGCTAAGTACGTTTGTACCTTTTTTTACTGCTAAAGAAAAAAAACCAAATTCCTTAGCAACTGTAAAGTATATATTGTAAGTGTGGTGCGAAAATGTACAAAAATGGAGAGGATATTGTATTCTCTATGTTTTCACCCTTTTCAGTTTTTCCTCTCATATTGTTATAGCAACTTTTGGTTGAGATCTCTAGCAGTACAATAGGTATCAAATAATTTGAGTACCCATGTCATATAGAATGAGAAATTATTAATCAGATCTCGTTCTAAAAGATCCAAATTAATACAAAAAATGATAAGAAAATCAAGAAAGCTATTTCTAGCAGTTCTGGTGAAAAGAAGAAAAGGAGGTTGTTAATTTACTCAAAAAGAAGGAAACAAATGCTCAATAAAATCCTGGACAACAATAGTTTCTATAGATTGTACTTCAAATGTAGATGTTTTCTCTTAGCAAAAAGTTTATGAGAAGTGCTAGTTGCACTATTTTTCTCACTCTTTTTTACACCCATTTTATTTACTGTCTGACACGTGGACTTTATTATTTTATTTTTGTTTATATAATAATTTATAATATTAGTGGATTCTACGTGTCAGATAACGATTGAAGAGAGTGCAAAAGAAAGTGAGAAATAGAGTGTTGCTAGCTCTCTTCAAAGTTTATTGGATATAGAAATTGTAGTCATGATCTTTATAAATTTAGAGCTCAAAACGTGAAAGGTTTTTAAATAAGAAAATATTATGCATATATATATTTTGAGGAGAACAAGAGAAATAATAGATTTTTGAAACTTAATAAAGTAAATAACAGTTTTTAAAAATATCTATAGAAAATAGCAATAAAAAGAAGTTCCAAAAGAATGCTTTTTACTACAATTTATAATTTTTTTGTTTTATACTTAATTTTGTCCTGTATGCTCTTAGTCATGTTTTTTAGGCTTTTTAAGATTCAGTCTTGTAAGATTTTCCCTTATTCCCTTCCAATAAATAAATTCTCTTACTTAATAAAAAAAATATTAGTATCGATGGTTGATCCTAATTATGTTAGCTCTTTGCTGGAAAAAATTATAAATTTAGAAATGTATGTGTGTATATTATGCCTATACCTTCCCATGCATGTGCATGCACTCATTTATTTGTATTCGAGATATACGATCACATGAGTGCATTTACATTCAGGGAAAAAAAAGAAAAGAAAAAAAGAAAAAGAGAGATGATCGTATAAACATTTGTCATTTAAAGAAAGAAATATGTACATTTATAGAGATGCGTGTCGCAATGTACGTCTATATATATATATATATATATGAATATATATGACTGCACGCACAATCATTTAGAGTCGATAGCAAGACTTTATTTATTATTTTTTCTATTTTTTTTGTCAGATGAAGTGGCTCATGTGCACATATATTTATAATCACGGGTTCTATTACAAAGACAAAAACTAAAAGATAAAAAAAATCACGGGTTTGATATTATGCTGTGCTACTTGTACGTGATGGACTCAAACAGGACTTTTACCAACTACGTTATACACACACACACACACACACACCCTAAGATAAAAAGTAGAAATTTTTTTTTATTATTTTTATATATATGGCTTAAGTTCAAGTTTTAACAGGCTTGTTGAACAAGATTTGGTTTTGGTTGGGAAGAAATTGAAGAGAGTGTCGTATTAAGGTTGTTTGAAAAGTTGGTTAGTAAAAATTTTTGAAAGTACTAATGTCTAAGGCTAAAAACAGCACATGCATGTATAATGTATAGAAATAGCATGTCTATCTAAAAAAAAAAATGTCATATATAAGCTCAAATACACGTTTCTGATAATGATAGAGATGCAAGTTTTGGGTAACTCCAACATTTATGAATTTTGTAGTTTGAATGGGTATAAATAGGTTTTCAGAGGCAATAAAAGAAGCATAAGAGCCATAATAGCCACACTAAGGGTGGTTGAAGAAGACCATGGTCAAGAATGTCGGATGTGTTTGAGACCATTTACAATGCAGAGGTCAACGTCAATTATTTATTATTTTACAAAAATGGCATATTATTTTTTTATACTCATATGCATGATATTATTTCAAATGTTATATCTTTTTTTTTTTCACAATCATTAAGCTTTGAAACTTGTAAAGAATAAATTTTTAATATTTAAATCACCGAAAATAGCTTATTATTTTATCTTGACTCAAATGCATAATACTATTTTAAATGTTATATTTATTTTTTTTCACTCTCATTAAGCTTTGAAACTTGTAAATAATAAATTTTTAATTTTAAAATAATTTGAAATCTAAAATGTTGTAATAATTATATAAAAAGTAAATAGATTAATGAATGGTAATTGAAAGTTAAAATTTGACACATGTCATATTTAGTGTCAAATTTAGAATAAAAGATAACATTCTATTAGATAGTAATTTTCTGACTTATATGCTAAAATTTAATATTGATACACTAACTTGATATTGAATTGATAATGCTCTTAGAAGGATCTAATTCTTCCTTTCAATAGATGGGAATGGAAGTCACTGGCAGGCATGGAGACTGTACACGATAGGGCTATGGAGGTAGGGGGAAACACAATAATATATTTGAAATTTGGGTGTGAGAGGGAACAACATGGAGTCATTACTTCTATTTTATTTCTGTTTATACATAGAAAATAAAAGAAGTAAAGACTCGAGTTTTTAAGTTATGTATCCTTAAGATTTAAAAAAAAAAAGTTAGAATAACTTTTTCATTTCATTAATAAAAAAGGTAATATTTATTCGTGTTTTTATAAAAAGCATTTTTAAGAAAAGCCGTGTAAGTTTGACTTATTTGAAAAAGTTTATAGCAGGTAAAACTCTTCAATTATTTCATCAAAATACTTCTAAAGCTGTTTTCGAGCTCAAAAAGTCAAAAGCTAACTTATAAAAGCTGCGCAAAATTTAAAAAAGAAAAGGGGAAAAAAAAAAGAGGACACAGCAATTGTCTTCTTGCTTCTTGATGCCATGGGCCCATGTATAGTTTTAAACTAAAAATCTCGTGTGTTTTTGTTGGTTTATGTTTTCTTCTATACTATTGTATACATTATCTGGTTGAATCTTGTTTCCATTCGGTCGGATTTTCTGCATTAACAAACTCGCAAGAAGAAACTTTGGGTTCAACAAGACTACTCAAAATGTTTTTACATGTTGAGGAACACACAAACGCACCTTTTTTTTTCTTTTTTCCCTTTATCTTTTTTCTTTCTTTGATGAATCGCATGGGAACATTCCAAACATGAATATATTCTTTTTTGAAGGGTGCTAGCAACACTCTATTTCTCACTTTCTCACTTTCTGTACTCGCTGACTAACGTGTGAAATCTATTATGTTATTTTCTGTTTAAATAATAATTTATAATATTAATAGATTTTACGAGTCAATCAATAAATAAAAAAAGTGTAAAAGATAATAGGAAAAAGAGGGTTAGTAGCATTATTCCTTTTTATTTTTTTCTTGTATCGTACTTTAACCAATTTGCTCTAAGAGTATAACAATATGTTAATTTGCTAAGTAGGATATCTCAACTGCTTGTAATATATTTAAAAAGAGAGGAAAGCTGCCTGATTTTGAATATCATTTTATATTAAAAAAAACCTATTTAACTGTAACTGACCTTTTATGATAATTTTTACTAAAGGACTATCCAAAAGTACCTACTAGAAAATTGACTGTCATTTAATCAGTCTAACATCTTTTAGCGCTGATAATTAGCTGGAAAATAGCTGTAATAACACACACACACACACATATAGCAATTGTTTGTTTCCTTTTTATTAGCAAAAAAGAAAGTAGGATAGAGTATCTTAATATATAAATAAGTAAGGATTAATTATGATGGGGGGTGGAAGAGAAGAAAAAAATCAGACAAAAAATCGAATGACATTTTGATGGAAGCTGGTACCAAACAGCATGGGCCACTTTTACCCATAAATGTATAATGAAAATAGTAATTAATATGGTTAGTAGGAACATAAAAAAGGAGAGGTCAGCGCACTTAAATTAAGGAAGAAACCTTTTTGGTCATATGTGCAAATGCAATCTCCTCGTGGATGGAATATGAGAACCAGGGTTTATATATTGACAAGAACACAATCAATTAAAAAACGACTCAAAAATTTAATTAAGATGTAAATAAAAACTCAAAATAAAAATTGAAATTGAAAAAGAAGAAAGTGAAGAGGAAGTAGTTGGTTGCTTTCTGTATGGTTTGGTTGTCTTGTGTTTTTTGCTTTTCTTTATTAAAAACCCTTTTATCAATCAGAGCTGCTCACATCCAAATCAGCACAAAGAAAGAAGGACACAAAAGAAAGAAATAAAAAAAAAAAGGAACAATCTTTGAGAACAAAGAATAGAAAGGGAAAGAAGAAATTAACCAGAAAAATAGAAATAATAAAGCAAAAGCCGCAGCAGAGAACAACTTTTATTATTCTTGAAAGAATTATGGACGTGGGATTAATGTATTTTTCTATATGTAAGCTTTAAAAGCCTATAATAAATTAACGAGAGTACCATAAAAAGAAAAAAAAAAGCACATTAATTGAACGTATGGGCATAGCATCTCATGATTAGTAAATATTATATATAACACTCTAAATTAATGTTGTGGATGATCAAGAATTTATTCAGAGAGAAATTAAAGAGATAAAGGAGATTTTATAATGCTACGTACCTTGAGGAATTGCTCCATAGACTGGCTGATTGGTAGTCCACATGATCTGGTTGGACGGACCGATCGGATGGTTCCCGTTGCTCGGAGAACTGAGTAAGTGGGCCATCAGAGCCACTAATCCCCATCTGTGACAAGTCATCCTCTCCAGATCCATCTGATTGCCCTAAAATAATTCAAACATTTCACAATCCAATAAAACCAAGTAAAACTCCAATAATATAACATAAAATTCCCTCATAGTTCGATATTTATGCATGTATATATATATTTGAATATATAATATGTAACATCTTGATTGTAATGCACGTGGATGTTTGTAGTTAATTTAAAACGTCTTTGTGTGGATCTAGTAGCTGCATATATATATATATATATCTGTATATATAATGTATCTTTTAATTAACCAGTATTATGCATATTTGTATGTATATTTTATACGCATACATTTGTATATATGTAGTAGTACGCAATGTTTTAACGTATGTGTGTGGCGTGCGTGCGGTTAAATATTATATATATATATAGTGGGGGGTAATAAGTCAAGTAAAAGTTAAGGCTGATAAAGAGAAAAGCTGAGGAGGGTTAGCAATACGAATTACCTGAGGAGGCTGCAGGCTTGTCAGTGGTCTTAACAGTTCGATACATCTGCAAAGTCATTGCCAAACACATTCATTATTATTAATATTACCATTATTATTTCTACTACCTCAATTCCAACGCATCAAACAACACACATTCATTTATTAACTCGTCAACGGTGAGCGCGCGCACACACACACGCACACATATATAATACAGATAGTCTAATGTATGTACAAGCCAACAATAACCCATTAATTTTATAATATTGCTGTTTATTTTTTTGTGTGTGTTGCCTCTCTCTCTAACTCTATAGTGTTTCTATAGTACGTCTCTTTTTGGTCATTAATCACGAGGTCGACGCTTGGGATAATAATGCAGTACTAATGAAGTTTGTATTATTGAAAAATGATTACTACTTTTGTCTGTTATCATGATCTACGAAAATATTCATGGGTTTCTTATTTCTCTCTCTATCTTTCTCTCTCTGAAAGCAGAAGCTGTGTGTCTGGTCTGGTCTGGTCTGGTCTGGTCCCAGTAGTTACAGCTGCTGCAGCAGCGAGATAGACTCATCGCTCGCTCGCTAAATACGATTTCATGGAAATGGATGGATCCATCTTTAAATTCACTCATTCATTCATTCATTCACTCACTAATTCACTCACTGCTTCCATTGGCAACTGTGCCAACACCCACATGAGAGAGAAAGTAGAAAAGAAAGAGCTAGCTAGAAAGAGAGAGAAAGAAAGAGAAATATTTACTTCCATTTTTACCTGTAAATGACTTTTTACATGAGCTAGGGTGAGATCCTTCACATCCATCAGCTCAAGAACTGACTTTGGTGTTGCTCCTGCTCAAATTTCCCAAACTTCAATAGATTTTAAAACCCACATATAAATTATGATAAAACTTGACAATAAATGGAAAATGATTAGTATAAGAAAGAATTGATTAGTTTTTGGACGATGATCTTACTTTCATGGCCACCAAGAAGCTCAACCGCGTGCACGAATCGGGCGTGGAGGGTGCTCGTCCACCGCATTCTCGGCGCTCGCATGCTCCTCTTCGTCGGAAGCTTCGGCAAGAACCGAGCCCTCATCGTCCCGTGAGACGAATTAGCCTCGAGATGATGATGATGATGGGACTGTCCGTACTGGTTGTGGTGGTGATGGTGATGGAGATGGTGCAGCTGGTTAGATTTAAAGGCTTCTGCCGCCGCTGCCAGCCCGTTGAACCTTGCTGTGGCCGCTGCACGGTATGCTGCTGAGGCCGAAGAGCCGTGGATCGACATCGGATCCAAGAATCCTCCTCCACCGAGGCTATATGGCGTCGTTGTGGAGGGTATTACCGGCGATGATGGCGACAAATTGGGAATTTGGTATAAGCACATCTTCGGATCCTTATTTATAACCTGATTATGGTGGTGATGGTGATGATGATGAAGATCTCTTCCGTTTTCCGCCGACAGGAAGGGAAATGAACGGCTATGATTATAGACCGGGATCCCCTTGATGGGCTGGAACGGGTCCGATGATGGCGATGCCGCCGCCGACACATCAAACCCGCCTCCGCCTCCTCCTCCGCCGCCCCCTCTGCGATGAACATGGTTGTTATGATGGTGAAACTGGTAATTACTATTAGTACTATAAGGGTTTTGCTGTACTGAAGGCTCGCCAGTTCCGTTGCTACCGAAGCTTAATCTTCCTAAAGAGAGCTCGGTCTGCGCTTTCGAATTATTGTTGGAGAGATCGAACCGCGTATTATTGGCGGCGGCGGTGGGGGCGGCGGCGGCTTCGCAGATTGGCGAAGCGGAAGACAAAGAGGAAGAGGTGTTGTTGGGTGGACTTATGTGGAGAGAGAGATCAGGAAGAAGTTGTGATGTTGGGGTTGACGAAGCTGAAGCTGAAGCTGCAGCTGCGGCTGCTGAGCGCTCAATGAAAATCCCCTCCAAGGGCATTTTTTTCCACTATAGTACTGTAATAGTTGTTTGAGAGCTAGACTAATAAGCTAAAATTTGGTGAAGAAATGAAGAACAAAAAGTATGGTAAGGAGAAGAAAGAGAAACTGTTTAATGATTAAAGAAAAGGGTGTTTTTTTTTTTTTGGTTTTTTTACCAAAGGATATATATGGAAAGTTATATATGAGTTATTGTAACACGATGATCTAGAGAGACGTGTATGAACTATTCATGGGGCTATGATGATGAAGAAGAGAGAAAATTTGGGAGATGACTGAAAAAAAAAAAAAAAAGAGGAAGAAGAGTTAAAGTTAAAAGAGAAGAAAAGTGTGATGTGTATCTATCTATCTATTCTATCTTCTGGAACAAACAGACATGCTCACGAAAGAGAAAGAAAACAGAGAGAATAGAGGTAAATAGACAGACAGGGGATAATGGGAGAGGGATACATGTGTGGGTTATTGTGAAGCAGTGGAAGAAAGGGCAAAAGAAATGAAAGGAAGAAAGAAAAAAAAAATAAAGCTATAAAAAGTCAGGGAAAGGAAAGAGATAGAGAGAAAAAGAAAGAAGGAAGGGGATTTGGGTATAGTGTTCCTCCTCGAGAGTATATCTCGGAAAATGACACTAGGAGGAAGGAAGAAGAGCACAAGAGGAAGTCTATCTATATCTTTCCAATAAGGTTTTATTTTTTATTTTTTGCTAGTCAAACTCAAACCCATAAAAATGCACCAAAAAATATGGTCACTTTGGATTTTCCCTTACCCGGAGACGACGGGATAAAAAATGCTAGAGCTAGAAAGGCACCCTCATGTGTGATTCCTTTCCCCCCACTCTCCTCGCTCCTCACTCATTCTCTCTCTTCTCTCTCTCTCTTTAATACTACTTCCCAAGCATAAACATATAATAATGGGCTTCAATTCCATATATGCTTATGTTGGCAGGCCAGTCTACGTATTGGAGGTACGTATATAAAATTCCTTTTTTCCTCTTTTCAAATTCTCGCGAGATGTTGAATTTTGGAGAATATTTTATCATATATTTCTTTCATGGGGCACGTAGTAGACCCCCGAAGACCCATTGACCTCAAAGATCAGAAAGAGAAAAACCCACACAAAGGGTATTTTTTGTTTTCTTCCATATGTACACATCGTAAACCCTAATTCCAACTATATTATAATTATTAGCTTCTAATTCTCCCCCTCTCCTTACATCCTCCCAAATATTCCCTTCTAATCTTTAACAACTTTGTCTGGCGTCATGGGTTTTATTATGTCTTCCTCCACATGACCCCTCCACACTCCAAGCGCCCACTAATTGCTTGGTTTTCAAAACCCTAGGCTCAATCAATGGTAATTATATTTCTATATATTTGGGATCCTAATTGAATGTATATATTGTTATTGGAAACACTATGTTTTTGAAAACCCACTAGCCCCAAAAAAAACCCATTTTTTTTTAAATTACAATACTTATACCGAGATAACATAGGAGCCAGCTCTGGGAGAGAGTGAAGAAATTGAACATGACCACTATTTCATAATATTGGTGGTGTTTGGATGCTTCATTGAATGCATAATTGGGTGTAGTAATTAATGCTGTTTGGTTTTTACTTTCTTGGAACACGTTTTCTATTCGAAAACCCGTTAATGAGTCTAGAGAGAGAGAGAGAGAGAGAGAGAGAGAGAGAGAGAGAGAGGAATAGGAGAAAAAAAAGGGTTGAGGACGTTCAGTTGTGTATTGTTTTTGGTGCATTCCTTTTCCAACATGTACAGAAGAGAAAAGTATTCTTCAACTAAATGTTGTTTGGATAAATGTGGGAAGCATATTGATGTGTATATCTCATTTTCCTCTCTCTCTGCTCTTGGGGTTTGTACCAATGACAATAACAACTCGTAAAACGCCACCAATGCCCCTCCTCATCAAGAACTTCTCTTCATATTAATTAAGACTTGAGTAATTAAAACTTCCAAGTTTTCAGTATAATCTCTGATTAGAGACTAATGAGAATTTCATCTAGTTTTCAAACTACACTTTATCTAGCAACTTTTTGTTGTTAAAATCGCTAATATGGCATTAATTAATGACATCATATATGTATTACACAAAGATTAAGTGCAAGTAAGTCATTGCATGTATTCATTTTGCTTTGACTAAGACAATCCCATTTTGGGCCTTTCTGGCCTAAAAAATCTCGTCATTGGGCCTTGAGCTTTATCCATTAATAAACCTTCAGCTAATTGCGTGAATACAGTTTTATATATCTCATGGTAGTAGTTAATTACCTACAACAGGATTTTTTTTTCAAAAAAAAAAAAACCCTGAAAGTTATGGGAGATATAAACTATAATATTACTACTAGGGGACAAAGTTTTGCCGCTAATTAATAAGCAAATGAATTTTCTGGGGATAAACGACAGATAAATGATACTTTTTAAGCAATAAATTGACGAGAATCCTGCCGTACGGTGAAAAATTAAATTGTCATCTTCCTGCTACGTGTGAAAGAAAATAAATTAAAAAAAACTTTATAATAACAGTAGATGTACGTATTCATAACTAAATCAAACATATTTGTGCAGTTTAAAACTTGTCATAGACAAGATGATGAAGCAAAATTTTTATTGCAATTTTGTACTCGATAGTATTGTGCCAATTACCAGTTATCCCATTGACCAATAAAAGAAGTTTAGGAGGAAATAAAGTATAGCTAACAACTGGAGGGAACAAAAGAAAAGAAGTATCACCACTAGAGCAGAAAACAAAAGAACAAATTTGTTTTCGCAGTACCATTCATAAAAGTTTATCCCGACCCTTTATTTTTTGGGTAAACATTGTAGCTAACAGATCTAACAAAAATGCGGTGATGTCGGAAAAAGAGAGAGAGAAAGAGAAAGAGAGAGAGAGAGAGTTTTATGACAGAGGTATACTAGCAACATTGCACCCACTCATTCCGTACAACAACTAACATGGTATTAAGAATTTTAAAACACATCCCATTAAAATAGAGAAAGTTATTTAAAAATAATAGTAATTTAGTTAGTCAATTTAGCGTCTCAAAGATTGACACATATATGATCCGTTTTTTAAGAGTCAATTTCGAGTTGATAATAAAATGACTAGTGATTCAAAGGGTTTAACAAAACCTAACTATATGATCTTAAAGAGTTGGCTGAGAACACGACTTAGTGCTTGATAGGGGAGAATGAAAAGGACCATGTCTCTTTTTTCTTTGAAAGCACTATGTCACTAGGTAAAACTTTGATGGCAAACAACTAATCTATATGTGTTCGACAGGGATGGGTTTACCTTCAAGTTGTATAATTAAAATCAATGAGACGGTTCGAATTGCTTAATGGGTGTCAATTTAATTGAGATGTGCTTTTTATTCAGTGTTAGTTCCTATTTCTCCCTTTATTAAAAAAACTACCTACCACCTTATTAGGCTCACAAAAATCGTGGGCAGCGAGAGAGATCAAATCAGGGGACTGTCAACTCTTGACTATGATTTATGATTACAAAAATGAAAAAATAAAATGCAAAAAATATAGAGGTTCATAATTTAGCCATAAAGGCTAGCTTACGAAGCAAGAAAATAATAAGGCCAAGCAAGAAATAACCTTGTCCAAAAGGCAATGGAGAAAAACTACGAAAATGAAAACTAAAGTAAAATCTAGTGAGAAAAACCTAACAGAGGAAAAAAGTGTATTGTTCAATAAGGTCTTATACACGTTCCTTAAAACCCTTCCCACTCTGAGCACGAAAAGCATAGGTCTATTTTTCTTTTTCTTTCTTTCTTTTTTTTTTTAATATATCAGGAGTCATAGTCTCTCAAAAAATATTTTCTGCCAAGAATTTGAGAGGTCTTCTTTCATTTCTTTTTAAACAAATGCATAATTGTCAATTTTTATCAAATGATCAAGTTCAAACGCTTCTTCTTTTTTTTTTTTAATAAACTTTTTAAGATCTTTTACATAAGCAAAATCAACCAAAGACTCTTTCAAAATAAGAGTTGCTTCCCTTTGAGGACTTAAACTTTATCTTTAAAGGACAATATTGTAAAGAAGAATCAGACGCAATTTAAGCATTCTTAATTATATAGAACCTCATTGTTAATTACTTCATTAGGTTTACTTCATTCTTAATTACTTCATTGTTAAATACCTCAATGTTAAACTCGATATGCATATAGAACGAGAAAAATCCAAATATGAATTGATAGTGATTGGAAATTCGATCTAATCTAACCATTTGTGATTTTTCCTTTTTTTTTTTCCCCTTTAATGTTATCGTAATTTTCTTCTTATTTAATAAATTGAATGAGGAAAAGTGGGATGAAGTTTTTAGTGGGTGCAAAGGTATTATATATGCAAAAAAGTTTGTTCCGATTTTTTTCTCTGTTGATTTTGTTTTCGGATTAGACATCTTATAATTCAGTCCTACCTAAAAGTCGATTCTGATCGAACAGGAAAACTGGAATTAGCATCTTGTTTACTTAAAAGCTTTGAGTGATTTGATGCGATTAGGTATATAGCATCCCTTTTCTATAACAATGAGATTTAGCATTCCTCCTTTATCCTATCAATTTTCTTTTTGGAAAAAAAAAGGGGCTGAAGTAGATTTTTTCTTCAAATAAAATTTGAAGAGAGAAGGTAAAAAGCTTTTTTTTTTTTTGAGAAAATTAGGTAAAGAACCTATTTTTGACTACCTTTTTAAATAAATAGTAGTATTTTTTAAAAATTAAGAAAATAGGTCAAAATTTTTAAAAATTAAAAAAATGACCCTCATTTTTCACAGTAGCATTCATTGGTTGACATAGTTATATCACTGATAAATTATAGTTTTTCACTGATAAATAAATTTATCATCAATTTACACATGATTTATTATTAACTAAAAAGTAGTAAATTATTGAATGAAATAAATTAATACTAACTCATGCTGCTTAATCATTGATAAATACCAAATTAATCAATGACAAACCAAAAATCAATACATCATTGATTAATATTAGTAAATCAATGATATATAGACACTAATCAGCATATTGTTGATTAACATCAATACATCATTGTTATACCCTTTTAAAAATTAACTATTTGTCTAATTTTTGAAAACTTCATCCTTACTATAAAAGAGCTTAAAAACAACCATTAAAAGTAAAATGACAAGAATTGTGGACAAATTAGTAAATAGTAGTAAGGGTTAGTTATATGATTTTACCTTCTGGTTTTAACTATTTCTTAATTAGTCCTTCTATTTTTAGAAACTATAAAAAAATACTTTGAATTTAAACAAATTAGGCAAATGACATAAAATGAAAAGATATCTTATAGATTTAAAAACATAAAAACTCCCAAAACAAAGCATCAAATTTCAAAAAAAAATCTTAATTTTTATGGCTTTTTGAATGTTAATATAATTTTTTAAATTTTTTTTTCAAGAAGAAAATATATTTTAGAAATAAATCCAATCTAATTAAGAGTATTTTTGTCTTACATCTATACTAAGGGATAGAATTGAAACAAATTCTACAAATTCAAATGATAGCTTTATAGTTTCTTAAAAACATAGGGATATATTGAAAAATTATAAAAACTAGAAGGTATAGTTATGTAATTAACCCATTGTGGTAAATTCAAAATTTACTCTAAAAATATTGGATTTATGATAAAAGATATTTATTTAGTAAATCTCTTTTTTAGCTTGTCATCAAATTTTGAAAATCTAAAATTGATCATATTCACTTTTTGAAACCCTAATTCTCTTAATAATATGTATTAATTTTTATTTTTATAACGTTTACAAAATTTTAATACAAAAACTCATTTTTTACCCTTGCAAAATTTCTTTAAAAATTAAAAATACTATTAGTCAATAATTGTAGTAAATATGCTATTTATTAATTACCACAAAGATTTAGAATTGAACTATATATTAGCTACAACTTTCCCTATATATTTAAGCATGTCCAATAGTACCCAACCTGATTAGATAAGTTTCAGTCTTAATCTTGGATTGACAATAATTAGACAATTTGCATGCCCCTACTTTGGTCGATATTATTATCTTCCATCCCTGGTACTTGACTTTGTGGCATCTATAGCCGCCATAGATGAAAAAATATCTCCATCACTTAAAGATGGGACTTCCTACATAGTAAAGCCGTTACAACATAATTAATTGAGGGGCATCGGTGTCATGAAATAATGGAACATGGTGAGCACCCATTAAGAGCCAGAAAAAATGAAAAAGAAAAAAAAGGATGAGGGCATAGAAGCAAAAGCATTAATTATATGGTTCCTACACGCGCCAAAATGCCAGCTTTAGTTATATGTTGTTCCTTACTCAGTTTCCAAACTATGTGCCTTTTGATACCCTGCTTTTGTTTTTTGCTTTCTCTCTTGCATGTAATTCCACCACATAAAAGAATTTCCAAATTTATCTGAAACCTTTACTAAGAAACATGATTGATTTAATAGTTAACAAAAAAAAAAAGTGTTTTATGCGTGTTAAAATAATTACTACTATAATATTTGTAATTATATATGCTGCAAGTCTCTTATATAAAGTTTGACATTATGCAATTCTCAAAAAGAAGTGAAGATAGATAGTTCGAGCTTTTTCTCCATTGTTTTGAAAGATCTTGATAATTTTCTAAGACAAAAATAATTTCAGAAAAAAAAAAGAATAAAAGCCTATGCTTTTTGCATTCGAAGTGGGGCAGGATTCAAGTTATGAAAATAGTTAATATAGTGTGTGTTTGACAACTTCGTTTGAATTATATAGTCGAAACTGATATAATATAAAGCTTTTATATGTTACAGTGTAAAGCAAAAATAGGCTACAATATAAAGCTCTCATATGCTACAATAAAATCGTTTAGACTTTTTGTTGGAATTAAAATAGGAAATGCAGTGGAAGCAACGGATCATTGACAAACAAAAATTTTCTGAAAACTTTGTTCATCGGGAATAGATATATAATTTTAATTAATAATAGAAAGCTTTAGGAATTTTGCTAACCTTTTAAAGACTATCAGGGTATCCTAGCTTTCGTCTTTGACACCACAATCTTTCAATCCAGGCTTCCACACTAATAGAAAGACGAGTGGGCGTCAAACTGCAAGAATGAATTTTCCTCACACTTTTCTGAATCTGCTATGTACTCAACACATGAGATAGTAGACCTTTTTTTTTCAGAGAAAAACTCTCAGTTTTTCTCTCTAAGTATTTTACAAAAGTTACGTGAATGAAAAACTCTTGAGATAACTGTTATCTCTCCCTTTTTATATCTGAGCCATTAGTAATTTTTCAATTGATTTCTAAATTGAAATAACTACCATATCAGATATATGGGGAAAAGATATATTTTACTTTTTTTTTTCTTTCCCCTTTTCCTCAAGACGAATTGCCCAAAAAAAAATTAAAACTTTTATATATATATATATAAGTTTTTGGAGACGTAAACTTTTACTTTCCTTCCTTTTTTTTTTCTTTTTAAATGAATCACTCAAGATTCGTTATATATATAATATATATAAATAAAGTAAAACGTTGTTGAAATACATGGTCATGAGCTCTACAGATTCTTGTTAGTCATACTTGCCTAACTTAGGAGATTACACTTAATTATAGGAGATTGTGAGGCTGTAATTGAGGAATATGATTTGTATAATCCAATTTTAGGGGAATATGTCATGTAAACACTCTATATATAACTTGTAGAGATGATTCAGAAGGAAGAAGAAGAAAAAAAAAACTTAATTGTTTATCATCGATTTTATCTTAGCATCAGAGCCAATCTCCGGTTCTCTTAAATAGTCTCTCAATATTGCAAATACCTATCCTTTCAAAATAATAATAATAAAAATCTATTGAATATTACCCAGAATCTCAAACCTTTTTTTTTTCCTATGCCGATATACTCTACTCAACAACTCCTTTCGAAGATAAGCACCGCCAATTTGTTCACCGTCGCAGATCCATTGCCTATGCAGTTTTCTCGCTCAGACCCATCCTCATGCTTCTCCTTTGCTGCTTGCCTTCTCTATTCAAAGGCTTCTTCTCCTTTGCTGCTTGTTGTCACCATTCAAAGGCTTTATTTGCATATATATATATATATATATATATATATATATATTTCATTCGTTTCTAGTTGCTTCCGTGATTTGTTGTTATTATGGTTATTACTTAAAAACAAAAAAAAAAATTCTAGAATAAAAAAAATAATAAAAAATAATAAAAAAATAAAAAAAATAAATAACAAAAATAAAAAAAATGAGTGAAAAAGTTCCAGAATCATCTGGGAACAAATCCATCCCGGTTGTGGTTCAGTCCGAAGGAGTATTCAATGTAGGAATCACCCTTACTGAATCAAATTATGATATATGGTCACAATTGATGGAAATGCAAATCGCTGAAAGAGATAAGATCTCCTACATTCGTGGCAAGACCAAGCCACCTGCAGAGTCAGATGAAGGCTATGAAAAATGTATACTGAAAATCAAAAGGTCCAAGGGTGGTTACTAATGTCTATGTCTCTAGAAATTATGAGGCATTATTTATGCCTTCCCACTGCTCATGACATTTGGGATGCCTTGTCAAAAGCATTCTATGATGGAAGTGATGAATTGCAAGTTTTCACATTGAATCAAAGGGCCTTCTCAGCAAAACAAAAGGGAAGAATCCTCTCTATGTATTATGGGGAGTTGATTGAAATTTTTCAAGAGTTAGACCATCGTGATAAGGTGGTTATACAGGATCCAGAAGATGTCAAAGCCTACTGAAAGTCCATCGAACGATTAAGAGTTCACATATTTCTTGCTGGATTAGATGAGGATTTTGATCAAATTCGAAGAGAGATTCTGCACAGAGACACAGTGCCAAACCTGGATGAGTGTTACTCTTTGGTTCGACGGGAAGCTGTTTGTAGTACCACCTTAAAAGGCGATTCTAGAACATTTGAACCTAGTGCTATGGTGGCTTGGAACCGATTTACTCAAAGTCAGCAAGATCGAGCAAAGTCTAACAATGGTAGAATGACTAATGGTATTGACAAGTCTTCTTACAAATGTACTCATTGCAATCGAATTAGTCATATCAAAAGTCGTTGCTTTGAGCTGGTGGGATATCCAGAATGGTGGGATCATAGTCGCTCAAAGAAAAATCAAAAGGAAACTTCCACAGCCGCAGTTGTTGAAACAAATACTACAGAAGAACCCTCGGCATTGGTAATAGCTACAGACAATAATGGTAAGGTTTTAAATATTTCTACACCTGTTTTGAGTAGTGCATGGATAATTGATTCTGGTGCTACATATCATATGACATTTGATTCTAGATAGGTCTTACCACTTAATCACTCCACCCAAAAATTTGTCTCCACTGTAAATGGAACTTCAACCCCAGTCATTGGGGAAGGATCATTGTCTCTAATAGATTCATTAAATTTAGATTCTGTTTTAGTTGTTCCATCTTTAAATTACAACCTTTTGTCAGTTTCTCAAATAACAACTACCTTAACTTGTGTTGTAATTTTTTGGCCTGATTATTGTGTGTTTAAGGACATCAGAACCCGTAAGACAATTGGTTGTGGTACAAGGCAGGGTAAGCTATATTTTTTGGACGTGGAATCAAAGAGTACTGAAAGCCTACGACAAGCTCTGCAAGTACGTGACTCCAAAGAGAACAAAAAGAAAGCAGAAATATGGTTATGGCATTGTCGTTTGGGGCATGCTTCCTTTGGATATATCAAAAAACTATTTCCTAGTTTATTTGTGAAAGTTGATGTTTCTAGTTTTCAGTGTGATGTTTGTAAACTTGCGAAAAGCCGTCGTGCTTTATTTCCTTTACGATTGAATAAAAGTCCACTTCCTTTTATGCTTATTCATTCTGATGTTTAGGGTCCATCTAAAGTCACTAGTTTGGATGGGTCACGTTGGTTTGTAACATTTATTGATGATTGTACCTGGATGACATGGCTGTGCTTCATGAAATCCAAAAGTGAAGTAAACTCAATATTGCAAAAGTTTCATAAAACAGTTGAAACTCAGTATAATGCTAAGATTCAGGTTCTTCGCAGTAACAATGGCGGAGAATATCGGAATACTGAACTTCAACAATATTTGGAAACTCAAGGAATGATTCATCACACCACTTGTTCCAACACACCCCAACAAAATCGGCTTGTAGAGCGCAAAAATCGACACTTGTTGGAGGTTGTTCGAGCTTTGTTGATTGAAGCTCATATGCCATTATCTTACTGGGGAGAAGCACTCACTTTTACAGCCTATGTAATCAATCGGGTACCTTCTAGCACTATCAACTTCAAAACACTATTCCAAACCCTCACTAAAGCAATTGATCATCACAGTGATAAATTTGAATACTTTATTTCTAACGGATGATTATTAGAGATTCATAATTTATCTGGTTTAGTCCTATATAATCTCATTACATAAAGTACCTCCAATCCAATGTCTCTACATTAATAGTCTGAATAATGACTATTTCATTCTAAATGAGATTAGACTGTACTTGTAATATTTAATCAAAGATCTCAAAATTTAATTAATTATTACAGACTATTTAGATTATTATCTATAAATTTTATCCCTAAACAATAACACTTATATGCTAAATTTATAGTCACATGAATAATCATGAAATTTTCTCAATGTTTATAAATATATTCATAACACATATAATCAACCAAAATAATAATAAATGTCACTTTATTTATTTATTAACAATATGTACAATGTAACAGCTTTTAGGGCATCAAACCCAACACTTTTAATTTTAATTACATTGCTAAACACACTCATACTCGTTATGATTATGGCGACATAAATGCCCCCTTTTTTTCATCTCCTTATAATTAGAGAAAAAAAAAAGGCCTCTTAGAAATTCCATTCCCTTACGGCATTCCTTCAATGGCACGTTTGATTGTGGGTACTATGGAACAACTTTATTTCTTATTAATAATCTCTTGCCAACTTACGCTTTTCAAGAATGAAGTACCAAGTTGGTCCATAAAAGTTGGGCATATAATTGCCTAATATGTATGGGGAAATAAGTTTACTTACAGAGGGATGGCATATATAATTATGATTTCTTCTTATAATACCATCCGCGTACTCTTGTGGTTCCTAGGCTTAGCCCAAGGTAAATTCACACTCAAACTTCAATATGTTTGAGGTTTAGAGTTTGAATTTCTCTCCTCAATTTAGAATATATATATATATATATATATATATATTTTAAAATGCACTTAATTAAAAATAACCAAAGGAACTCAAATAAGAATATTTTAGTCGATTTTTATTTTCATTTATATTTTAATATCAATGCTAGTAAAGGCTTTTTTAAATTCAATTTTCTTTTAATGTAATTCTCTCTTTATCATCCTTCTTAATTAACCTCTATTATGGTTTAGCAAACGCGCCAACGAAGAGAAACTAAAATCAACCCGTTCTTGTTTGTATTACAATTATCAAGTGAACCAAAAACTTTTTGGTAACTTCTTTGTAATATAGTTTTTCCTTACATTTCTTTTTAATTTTTATTTAAATTTCTATTTAAACTTTCCATTTAAACCTATGAACCAAATGTGCCATAAGTTAAAAAATTATTATTATTAAAAATTAAATAAGAAAATAACGAGGACAAGAGGTGACAGAGGATTTAACGTGGTTCTACGGTGTGTCTATGTCTATAGACTATATAGAAAGAGGAACAAAATTTACTAGTAATAATCAACTTGATGAATAGGATCCATACAAATACAAATTACAATCACCGGATAAATTAACTAATATTATCAAATCAATAGATTTTTTAAATTGATGGCTGATACAAATAAATTCAAATTACTAATACAAATAACAATATATAAAATATTAAATTTTTCAAGGTATCTTAAATATTAAATTTCCCTGTTAATTAGTTCTCACATACATATTAATTAGACTCATACAGTATACTAAATGGATGTATTCATAATTGAACAAAAGAAAACTTAAAATTCTAGACAGGAAAAGATCGTTCAGCATGTATCTACATATATAATATGTGTGTGTGTGGCTATAACAATGTAAGAAGAGAGAGAGAGAGAGAGAGAGAGAATTAAGAAGTGCAGGCATGTATGGTCAATTGGGAATGAATGTTGAAATGATCACTCAAGAAACATGACAACATCCCATTCCCCCATAACACGCACAGAAGAGCTGCAGATCTGAATCCTCCTGTCACGTATGGGTCATTGTTGGGCCCATGAATTGCTCAACGTCAAATCTAATCATGCATACATACCTTATAAATTGTTTCACAAGTTTTTTTTTTTTTTTTTGTTTAAGCTATGAGCAATGTACAGTTTAATAATTCATTGCCATTCAAACGTTGGAGTCTAGCAAAGGATATATACACAACTACTGCCGACATTTTTTTTCCTATAACATTCAATTATACATACAAAGGGGATTTCCTGAGCAAATTCCGACTGGTATATGTTTGGAACCGTTACATATGACTAAAATTATTTTTTATGTAAATATGGCGATTTAAAGATAAATATGCACAAATAGGTTTTTTTTTTTATTCGTCTCCTACGAAAGAAATTGCCTTACGTGGAAGCAAAATTAATTATCATCAACAAGTTGCTAATTTTCCCTCAGAAAGAGGGACTATTATTCTTTATATAAAAGCACACCAAAAATACTGTATGGCAGTGAGTATTTGAGAGAGAGGGGGAGAGAGAGAGGGAGAGAGTTGGACCAATTGCAAGATGACACGTATTCCACATAAAGGGTTGGAACTTTGTTGTGGTACTAGCAGCTACAAGCAAATTATTGAAGTAATGATGGTTTTATGCGAGTCAAAATCAAAGAAGATGAAAAAAGTGCTTTATATGGATTTGATTTTGAGAGAGAGAAAGAGGGGGCAAAAGAAACATGTACACGATGGAAAGTGATGAGGAATAAAGTGTTTGCTTTAAATTTTCTTTACGTTATATAATTAATAAAAAATATATGATATGATCTATATGTCACTTTTAATTTTATTCCAGAAAAAGAAAAACGAAAAACCTATAGGCATTTTTTTTAGGAAAATTGGATGGAGAATATTGATATAGCTAGATTCTCGGAGGACTACACATGTGAGACGGCTGTTCTCACATGACTTGTTAGTTTATATATATATATATATATATATATATATATAGAAGCAAAAACATTCATCAAATACTACACCAACGGCCAAAACAAATATATAGAAATGTTGTTGTTTTTCTTTATTTGATGATATATAGGCTTGTTGTTAAGTGCACAGTTTTCTCAAAGAATATGTTGGAGAATGAAAGTCTCCGATGATTTTGCCCCCACCTTTTGACTCTCTCTCTCTCTCTCTATATATATATATACACACACACACATCAACATTCTTGAGGGTCCATTAAACCTATAATGACGAAAATTGACGATCTCAAACAGCTGTCCAGCTCAATCTTCTACATCAATATATATATTTATGTGTGCGTATATACATAAACTTTAGGGTTTGGTCCCACTTGTTTCCTGTTTTTTCACACAACAAAGGAAATAAAGGATAATATATGGTACAGAATTCTCATTCGCTAATTAACATTGAGAGAAAAAAAAGGGAAAAGAGCTAATCAGCTTTCGCGATTCCCAAAACTGAAAGAGGGCTTTAGGGGAAGGTCCTTCCCATAGATATATATACATATATAAAACTGTCGTTTTCAATATCAAAGCATATAATTACCACTTGCTCCGTGTATTATTTTTGTTAAAAAGGCAAAAACAGTACGTTTTCTTTCCTAAAAGTTATTCATGATTTTTGTTGAAATATTATAGTCGTCACAATTAATACAAATTTGAAAATTCAGGTACGGTTGGAAAACAGTAGTTACATCATTTTAAGTTTTTCTTTGGGTGGTTTTCTTTTTATGAGATTATATTGGGTAGACACATCATGCCTGTATCCTGACATATATATGTATGCATATGTCGTTTTTCCCTTTTCTTTTCTTTTCTTTTTAATATTTCTTGATTTAGTTTAAAATTTTAAAGGATTATTTATCTTTTAATACGTACCACGCATTCTGATTTTGTTTAAAAGGTATGCCTTGTCGATTGAAGTTTTCATTTCTATATTATCAAACTATATTTAAGGCATAAATTCACACATTTTTCTCACTTAAAACTTGAGTTTGACCTTTAAAATGTCCAACATATCCTGAAAAGAGAAACGAAACAAACTAAAGAAGAAAATGAGCAAGAGGTGTAAGAATTCTAAAATTTGAGAAAATGCCAGACATAATTTAAACCTAAACTTTTCTTTCAAATAAAAGATCTCTCTCAAAAACATGTATTATTTCTTCTTTTCTTTTTTTTTTTTTTCTTCTCAAGGGTATCTTAGGTGTTCTTGATGTCAAAATAGATTTTGACTGAGATAATGTATAAATTTATACTTTGAATGTAATTTGATCGTATAAAATGTAGGATTTCAACAAGATTTATTTTCCGAATAAAAACAAAATATAAGGTATATAAAGGAAAATAACTAATGGAGAAATTATTTACACAAATCCTCCCTACAAGTCATTAATACAAATAGGTACTATTTACAACTGACACTTGGAAGATGTTTACAGATCATAGATTCGTTTAGCTCAGGTTGGGTCACGATAAGCATATACTGAGTGGAAATGCAAGAAAAGGGAGAAAATTGGATAAATCTTCGGGAAAAAAAAAAGGGATGATTTGTCATTATAGTCTGTTTGTGACCTAGTTTTTGGTTTACATATTTTGTAAGAGAAAACACTATAGCAAAAATAGTTGAACTATGATAGTCAAACAAAGTTTAGATTTATAATTATGTTTGAGAGATCCTCGAAGACCTTGAGTATTATTTTTAGAATTGACCCTCAAGGTGTGGATCATTTCACCTATGATCAATTTAAGATGCCCCTCTTTTTCTTTTTTCTTTTATGCCCAGAGAACATAACACATACATGATACATGCTTGCACATATCCATATGAATGAATACAGACATGATATATACTTATACATATTCATTTGAAATATACTACACAAAGTCATCTTTTTGTTTGACGTGAGGGAATTAGACGAAAGAAGAGGGGTCCATTATCTCATTTGTTCACCGAATATACTGAGGGAGATAGATTAGTAGTACTCTTCAATTGACCAGTACATAATTACACACATATACGTACGTGCATATATTTTATTCCATGTGCTTGCATATTTTTTCTTTTATCTTTCCTCTTTGGCTCCTTCAACTTAGTCTAGCAGAAATTATGTTCACAGTTCTTTAAATTTTGTATTTTGTGTCAAAATAAACTCTCAATTAATTTAAAAACATAAATTAAACCCGCCCATAAATTTCAACCCACATGTCAAAATAGCTATTTCCCTCTTATGTGACATGTAAATATTAGAAACCAAAATTTATGGTATTTTTAATGCAAATGGAGAAAGAAGATAACTGATATATCCGAGAATTTTACACATTTTAATTAAATTACCGCTCACTTACCAACTCGAATTGCTATATTAAACCCACACTGTAACTTATTGCTAAAAAGAAAAAAAAATACACTAAATCCAGTAACAAAAGCTAATAAAACAAGAAAATAAAAGAGGCAAACAAGAAATTTTTTGAGACAAAAAGCAAAACAAAAAAAACCCCAAATATAAAATATATATATATCTACTCTATTAATCAAAAAATTAAGAGTTGTTAAAACCATTTACTAGAACAGTTATTTACACAATTTGAAATGCTTCGTGCTTCAAACATGAAGAGAATGATCTAAAATCCCGTTTAGTTTGTAGGTTCAAACCATTTTCAATAGTATTTTTTTGTCACAAAAATTTAAATTTTTGTTTAAACTTTCTATTCAAACCTATAAATCAAACGGGCGCTAAGTACTTTTTAATATAGTAGTCACAACTCACTGTTTTTTTGCAACTTTCTAAGCTCCACCAATTTATACCAATACTCTAAGACGTATATCTTCATATATTTTATGAGGAATTGCATAATCAAAATTTTAGGTCTAATTACATTGAAATTTTATCTTTAATTAAGCTTCGGGAAAAGTAACTTGAACATGGACAAAGTAAAACTCCCTTAAACTTCTATAAAAATTCATGTAGAAGAAAGGATGAAATGTTAAAAGTCTAGTTAATTTAAAGCCTGTTTAACAAAACTGATTCTAACCAATTTTTTAGTTAAAAACAGAGTAAAACTTTCACATATTAGGCATAAAAGAAAGAGGTTGTTATAGTGTACCAAACACCCTATTAATATAATGGGAATTAGGCATAAATTATAGAGAAAAAAAGAACAAAGTGTGCGCACGCGCTTAGGAGACAAGAGAGAGGTTTATAGAGTTTAATGCCCACATGCAAATGAGTTGTTCTTCCCTGTAGTAGTAAAAGAAGGTCTTGACCCAATATATATATATATATATATATATATCTGTGTGTGTGTACACATTTATTATTGTACATTGTCACATGGAACAAAGTTGTACGCTCCGAGTTTGACAGATGAATACGAGAGGGAAGAGAGAGAGAGAGAGAGAGAGGAGAGAGAGGATGAATTGATGGTTGTGGGGCGGTTAAAAGCTAGCTTAGCCAAAGGCCCATCCTCGAAATGAGAGTAATAAATGAGAGGGGGCAGAAGGATACAGGACTTTTTTGTCAGAAACAGAAAAGACGGAATGATGTGAGAGGTGAGAAATGATTTTGTAATCGATTACTTTATGATTGCTGAGCTTTTTTAAAAAATAAAAATAAAAATAAAAATAAAAATAATAGAAGGAGTGTTTTGTAAAATTTACAAAATTAATAAATTAGGTGTGTGCATGAGAGAGAAGGAGCGAAATGAAAGAGGAGAGAGAACAAAGTAAGAGAATTATGAGCAAGAAAGTGGAAATAAAAGCCCTCTTAATTTCCTTTATCTTTTTTTTTTTTCAAATGCGCTTTTTAACTTTTGTTTTTCTCTTTGATCTGACAACACCTAAAAAAAGTCAAAATATAGAAAAACAATTATGAGGTTATGATGACAATATGATATGCGCGCATTGGAATTCTCATCTGTTCATGGTAATATAAATTATATAATATGCATAATATGTATATGTATCTGGCTATCTGTAGCACCGAATAAATTTCATCTACCTTTGGTCCTGCAGCTAATTAAACATCACAAAGATATCTTAAATAGGGGACATCTTACATTAATTTAATGCAAATCTAACTTTTTAAAGATCATTACTAATATATTAGGCATTTCCTTGTAATGTTCCACAGGTGTACGTATGTAAGAAATTGCGTCATCTAACATGAACAATGGGCGAGAGCCTTGTCATCTATTTTCCCACTAGGGATCTTAATATTAGATATCATATCGTTTATAATATTTTAGGTATTTTTATGCAACGAAAATTTGTTGTAGTGCATTTTTAGTAAATACTGATTGTTGATGTTAATAATGCAAGATGTTAATATTGAAGTCCAGAGTTTGAATCTCCTACTCCATATGAATAAAAGAAACAAATAAATAAAACAAGCTGCCCTACTTTAGGAGTATGTTTGGCAGGAAGGATTGATGAAAAATAAGATGGATGGATGAATGAATATGAAAGTGCACAAAATGTGAATAAATGGAGAAGATCAAAATAGTACTTCATGTAATTTGTTAAGAAGAATTAAGGGCAAAAATGACAGACAAAATAGTTACTTGTCTAATTATTATATTGTCCAATTTATTATTTACTAGTAAATTTATTATTTACTAGTCAATTTCTTAAAGGGCAAAGTAGTCTTTTTGATATGGATTTCTTAAATCCTTCCGTTAGTTTGGAGGGAGACTTCATCCCTCCTCTTTTCTTTCCGCCAACCAGTACAAAACATTAATCATTTCCCTCCACCCCTCCCTCCAACCAAACAACCTTAATCTTAGCACATCTTACATTTGCAAGCTTTTCATAAACAAAGGTGCATAGTAATAAATATGTTATTCATATATGATCTTAAATGAGAAAATAATAAGATTCCATGTTCTTTGATGTCTGAATAAGTATTCTTTTTTCTTTTGAGCTTGGAAGGTGGAAATTCGAACTTTCTATCTTTTGGTAAAGTCAGGTATAGATTTACTGTTAGGTTATATTTATAAACAAAACACTAATAAACATACAAACACATGAAATGCTTTGTATGTGTTTACTTCTCTCATTTCTAACCACACAAACATAATTGTCCGATTTAATATTTAGTTATGGCTTGTGTAGGTTAGATAGCTAGGAAGTGAAAAAAGAAACCAAAGCAGAGAAAGAAAATTATAGAAGTAGTGATAAGGTGCGATGTGAATGTGATGATCACTGAGTTTTCACATCATGCCCTTGTTGTTAAATGAGGGGCTCCTGGGAAGAGAGAAACTGACATTGTCCTTTTACGTACCAAAGTAGCTGATAGTATTATCTCACTATAAGAAAAACTATATTTAACGACATATTATTTACGATATGTACTTTTTGAATGTCATTGAAAAGTACATACAACGACATCTCGTCGTCAAAACTTTGGAGATTCTATAACACACCTTGTAGACGACATCTTGACCAATATCGCCTATAAAGGGTGTCGTAGAATCTTCAAGGTATTGATGACATCTCATACTTGTCATTAAATAATTTAACGACATTACACTATTATCGTTAAAAGGAGGGCTTTAATATGACATATATATAGATGTCGTTAATTATTGTTTCAATTGTCATTAACGATATCTTTGTTGGAAATGTCGTTGTATGTACTTTTCAACGACATTCAAAAACTACATGTCGTAAATAATATGTCGTTAAATGTAGTTTTTCTTGTAGTGTCTGCCCAACATTCAAACCATCTATATAGTCTATACTATATATTAATGTATATGGTAACACAAACAAATATTATCATCAAGTACTATAGATCCCACTTAAAATTTCTCTATTTACTCTCACTTAATCATTTGACTGTCGTTAATAATTTTTGCTACAAATTTATTTGAGTTATTGGTTGTTTCACCGATTTTTCTACAGTATTTTTTCTCACAAAAAATTAAACAATTTCAAATTACAGTTTTAACTTTCAATTTGTATTAACGAACCAAATGACTTAATAATCTTTCATAGTATGCTTTTTTTTTAAATCCTTAAAATACTAGACAACCAACAGTTGCCTACCTTAAAATAAAAATACTAATAGGCCCTGCACAAGCAACCAATAAGTTCATGCACAGAACAGAAAACTAACACCAACGTAACACTAAATGAACCTTTCTACGTTATGGGTCTACCTCCACGTATTAATCCATCCATTTTGCTCCAATTTAAAGCTCACGTTCCTTAAAATAACTTTATATGTAGTTGTGTTTGCAGCCCTTCCTTTTTTTTTGGGAATAAAAATGGAACATAATTACAACAAATAGAAAGGATGTAATATTCCCTGGGAAAAATAATTAAAGAAAAATGCCTTATGAGGAAGTAGTTGAGACATAACATAGATCTACGTTTTTTGTGTCATGAACGTGAGATTCATGTCTTAAATGTAAAGGTTAAGCAAAATTTAAAATTATAATTCTGCTACCGCATAAACGATATTAATAAAACTTATAGTTACATTTTCATTTAAAGTTACATTTTCATTTAGTGCCTGTTTGAAAGGCAAGTTAGAACTAATTAATTAGAGCAAAAAAAATTAGACCCATAATTTATGGTTTCAATTTATATTTGATAAGTTTGTCAAAATATTGATTTAAACCAAAAATAGTTCTAACTATTATTAAAATATCTAACTACTGAGACTCAGTTCTAAATCGTTATTGGACCAAAAGAGAGTTTCAGTTAGAACTAAAATCGATTGGAACTAGCCGTGCTCCCAAACAAGTAATTAATAACAACTATATTTCATGCTGCTTCGGTTTACCGGGGTGTGGGATGTCTCAATGTACGCGTCATTAAATTTTCCTGGGCTTCAACTTGGGCTTAGTTTTGGGCTTGACCATACTGATCCATAAACTATTTTCTTTGGATGTTCTCATTATCTTTTAAATTTTATTTTTTATAAAGTCACGCATGAGTGTTTAGAAGAAGAGTTCTAACTCTTTATAGTGTAAAACTCTTACATACTATAATTTTAAGAGTAAAAGTATGTTACAGAATAAATCTTTCGTATGCTACAGTACTAGAATTCAAACTATGAGTTTCAATTCTTCTCTCAAACACATTAAGTGTAGCAAAATTAAACAAGCATTATGAACGAGAAGTGTAATATGAATAAACATATTTTTTTAAAAGTGCAATACAACATGTGGTTTTCTCCCTTTTTCCCCTTTTTTATTGAAGGCCTTTAAAAAAAAAGAGTTAAATTTATTAAAAGTCCTTGAACCTTTGAAAAAAAGAGTTAAATTTATTAAAAGTCCTTAAACTTTTTTTTTTCCATCCAAAATTTGACCGTATAACCGAGGGACTAAATTTGAGACAAGAAAAAAGTTCAAGAGTTAAGTTAAAACACTTTTGAGTATAAGGACTAATTTTAGAAAGAGAAAAAAATTTAGGGATCTTTGACGAATTTAATTTAAAAAATAAAAAATAAAAAAGAATTAACTTAGTTGTTGTATTATCTCAATCACTGTCTCAGACGTAACCTCTCGATCACTCACCAATACAAATCAGGTACTTGACATTAATTTTTCGTGGTACTTTATCTTCAATAAATTGTCTAAAGTAGCACCTTACCTACAAAATTATAGTAGAGGGAAAGTAACCAATCATATTATTATATATCTAGAGTGGTCCATTTTTTTATGGTTAATACATCAACAAACAATTGTTTCATACTTTTGTCAAAAGGGACTCTTTTTTTTTTTTTTCCAGCTTTTCCCCCTATATAGAATTTTAGTATAATATGGCATATTCTTGGGGCCAATGTACAGAAGGCATAGGTGTGAGAGTGGTCCTATATTGAATATTGCCTGATCAAACTTCATAAATGGAGCTTGCCCATTTGTTAAATTGGTTTAGAGACTTGCCAAGAAGGGCATGTCCTTGTGGGGCTACTACCCTATGAAGCTAAAATAATAAGGTACTGGACCTTCCTTGCAGCGTTGGAAAATAGGGCTACATCTCACAAACATGGGCGTTTAACAGCCTACATCATTGTCATCTGGCCTACTGAGATAGGACTTCTTTTGGGCATTCAATTTTGAGTGACGAGTGTGTAAAAATCTGAGTTTAATCGTGTCTTTGATAAAATCAGTTTTAATTAAAACTTTTGATTGCTACAGTATAAAATTTTCATATTTTACAATGATAAAAAAAAAATAATAGTATAAAAATATCACATGCTACAATTTTCAGTTCAAAAATTTTAGTTTTGACCACGTTAACCAAATACCTTAAATATATAAAAGTGCAAGGTGTGAACAACTAAACTTTGTAAGACTTGTGCTTTAATTTTCGGCCTTTCCTTTTATAAATTGTAGAGAAACTGTAGTAATTTAATGGTGTTTTTTAAAAATTGTTTTAGTAAGACTTTTTTTTTTTTTTGCACGAATCATTTTGGTAAAATTGTTACTTTTGGAGGTTGATAACCACTTAATATGATCACAATCTCCCAATTTTTCTTTTCTTTTTTTACCCCCTCTCGCGACAGCTTTTCTCTCGGTTTCCTCCCTCCCTCGATTACTATTTTATTCTTTCACTTTCTAATTGTTAGGTTTATAGGGTTTTAGCCCTTTACGAGTCTTTAAAATCCAATTGAAAAAAAAATTCAAATATAGTCACTTTTGTGAATATTTTCATTCTATAAATCATTTCAAATAAAGCGATCATTTTAGTGTCATAGTATAAATTAACGGACCATGCTGGGACTGTGAGCAATAATTGAATATGTTTTAAGAGTCTATTGTTCCTGTAAACCCTAGAAGCTTTACCGTACATTCACATTCAAATTTCACAAAAAATTATTCGGTAGACCGGGTATACTACGTCATTATGCTTATGGGGTATAACTTTGTAGAGTAAATGCTTGACATTTGAATTGTTTTATCAATGTTATTTTATTTAATTATCTTTTCCTCCCCCAATCACAACTATCACAAATACTTTACTTAAATCTCCCACATTAATTGCTTGAAAAACTAATAAAATTCTTTATACTTTTTTCTTTACACTTAAAATTAGTTTACGAAACCCTTTTGAAAAATATTAGTTTACAGAAGTTAACTCTTAAAAAAGAAAAAAGGTTAACAACTTGTTTTAATGTATTTCACACACACACACACACACACACAGACATATATATATCAAGGCACTTAATTATTGAAAGGAAAAAAAAGGAATCAAATATTCTTAATGATTTTTCACTGTACAATATATTAACAAAATACTAACAACAGTATACAGTTTAATATGTAGTATATCTACTTAAATATATATATATATATTTATATATTTATTTATTTATGTGCTACATCCTTTCAATACAATTTCCAATTTGCAAACAAATAAGAGGAAAGTGAGATGGTTTGGTTAGAAACTGTTTTAACTGTTTTCAAAATCATAGAAATGAAAACAAATTGTTAACCAAACAGACACGAATTTATGTTTCTTATAAATTGAAACTCCAATAATTTGCATAATCCAAGTCTGAATCTCATTTTACAGTATTTCTTTTTAAACCGTAGTTCAGAGTCTTCAGACTAGGATTGCGAATATTATAGGAGTTTTGACATTTGTTATAGAATGAAATGATAGGCTTGACCTGTTTTTATTGCTGGAGAAATGGAGTAATGACAGGTGAAGTATCAATTCTATGACAGCTTCACTTACGCTCGGCAGAGAGAATTCGCATATTGTGTGAAGCCAACACAGGCTTCTGTGTGAAAGCTGGTCAGTTTGTGGCTGCATTGCGACAGGTTCCAAAAGAATAATCGTCGATTCTTTCTTTGCTACAAGATCAGGTTGGATTACAAACTTGGCTGCAGCTTATATTTTCTTTTGGGTGTGCGTGCAGGCATAAGTGCATATCAGCGTCTCTAACTGAATTCCATTGTGTTTCTCTGAATTATAATGTCCCTAGGCAGTTCCTCGAAGAAAATCCAATAGCTGCTGCATCTACTGCTCAAGTACACCGAGCGGTTTTAAAGGATGGTCAGGAGGCGGCGGTTGAGGTTTGTCTAAATTAATGTTAGTTGAGTGTGCTTCTAGGATTTTCCGAATATAGAAGATTACCAGTAACTCATGCTCAAGACTTCCTTTTTTTTTTCTTTTGCACTCCTAGTTAGTCTTTATCTGATTACAGGTTAAACTGTCTCAAGGAAAAACAAACTTTATCTGCATCTTCAACACGATATGAAATGTTGTAAACAATTGGCACAAGATAGTTCATTTATCCTATTCTTTTCTTGGTTCTTCCCCATGCTAGCCTAGGAATTTCTTTTTCTTCCGTTTCGGTTTTGCTCCTCGGTTAATCTTTAAACAATTCATTTAATCTTTAAACAATTTGCTCCTCGGTATGCAAATTGTAACCATTTTCCCACCATTAGTTGAACTTTTGTATAATGGCTTGTTTATTACCTCCTAAATTGGCTATTTAATCACTGTTTTCGTTATTTCCTGTATTTTTTCTGTTTTCTTTTTTCTGATGTATTTCTATTGGTTGGCTCTACCCTTTTATTCTATAGTTTTTCCCAGAATACCAATTGCGGAAGACAGTTCTGGAACTTGGTAAGTTGCAGATTATAAGTGGCGGTTCATATGTTTCGATTCTTTTTTTAGGAAAATGAATCTCCTATATACATGTATACGTGTGTGTGAAAATTACTGTAAATTATAAAGATTTCTAGGCATGGGATTGTTAATGAGTTTCTTATTGTATTTGATGCATTAACGACTATTTTCATTGGAATATTCTGTATTTTTTGAACTTCTTAGTACATAGAGTCTTAGTATCCCGGAGCACTGTCAATCTCTCTATCATTATTTAGTGTCATATTAAAGCAGTCTCTTGCCAAAACTAATTCTGACATTTACAAAAAAAGGAGAAACTTACATGAATAGACTGTTTGAATCATATAGAGATTTGGCAAATTAATACTTTTTATTCCATGTTCAATTCTGAAATTCGTGACTTGAGAAAGAGACACTATAATGGATTTTGCTCTCTCTTGCTTTTACACAGACTTTGTTCAAGTGGAAAATGGTCAAGGTTTCTTGTGTATTTTACGTATGACCAACCCTTGGGCCTTCCTTATAGATTATTATCGATTTTACAATCTGTTACTCATACATTTATTGCTCAAAAATAATATTTGTTCAAGGCGTTTCGGCTGACCGTAGTATGTATACAGGCCTACTAAAAGATGTTAGAATTGACAACTAATCTCAATCTTCGAGGTTGCTTTTCTTTGATCTCCCTGCTGAGTTGCTTGTACTTTTTCGATGTTTTCAACTTCTGGTTGCTGCATGCTACTAAAAGATGTTTCATAGATTTCAGGTTGATGAAGCCGAATATATGAAGAACAAGGGAATCGATCCAATAAATCATCTTTTTCTTTTGTTTTTGTATAATAATCTCGTAATAACATGAATACTGCAATCAAGGCGTTCTTTTCATGTGAATAAATAGAACCAATTTAAAAAATTGTCTGCTTTTCGTTTGTTTTATTCATGCAACATTAAGATATTTGAAATTTGAAATATGTTAAATAATAAGTTATACGTTCAACCTTTGGTGTTCCAAGATTAATTTTGTAAATGTCACAAAAGGCTTGGAAATAGATACATATGCATTATTTTATGAGAAGCGAAATTGATTCAGCAGCAATAAGTAGGTAAAATTTTAGCCAGTAGTTCGCTTAAGAGACCGACTGGCTGAGAGAAAGCATGAGACCAGCTTCAGTGATGATGAATTGAAAGTAGACCACAAGCAATAAGGTCTTCAATCTATTTTTCTTACTTAGCACTGAAAAATAGACTGAAACTTGTCTCATGCTTTGCTTCGCTTGAAGTTCAACAATTACTCAACAAATTTCGAGTCTAACGGTGAACAGTTAGATTGCCCATCAGTGATGCAACATTGTTGGATTGAGGCACTCCTATATCTTCTGAAAGTATCCGGATATGAAAGGCCTTTGTACAAGAATAGTGTTTTTAATGACCCAAGGGGCATTGGTTGGAACTGTCAGGCATTTGGTTTGTCCCCACAAGGTCTGGGGTTGAACCTCGTCATGGGCTCTTATATGATAAAAGTCAGTTTATTGCCTTCCAAAGATCGTAGGGTGCAGCGGAAGGAAAATTTCAAAAAAAAAAAAAAAAGTGTTTTAAATGTTCTTACCATTTTATCTGCT
>CAMOHE010053704.1:63367-74802 GCA_946598075.1 Artocarpus hirsutus
CAGGCATTTGGTTTGTCCCCACAAGGTCTGGGGTTGAACCTCGTCATGGGCTCTTATATGATAAAAGTCAGTTTATTGCCTTCCAAAGATCGTAGGGTGCAGCGGAAGGAAAATTTCAAAAAAAAAAAAAAAAGTGTTTTAAATGTTCTTACCATTTTATCTGCTTATGCTTTTGTATAGGTGGTGGCAAAAGTATTGGCCGAGGTGTTTGCTGAGATGATATTTGTCCACGTTTTTTTCCATGGTGATCCACACCCTGGTAACATATTAGTTTCTCCAGAAGGTCCAAGTGGGGTTTTCATTGGGTATGTTCTATTGATCTTGTAACAACAGTGGATCTTTAATCTGTGCTGAAAACACTTGTAATTCATTTTGGGCTTATGATGCTTCACCTTTTTTGGTTTTGTAATTAAATCATACAGTTTTTTTAGATCAAGGAATTAACAGACAGTTGCATTAAGGATTAGATTGAAGTATTGTGAACTTTGGAAAGCTCTGATAGTTATGGACTCAAACAAGATACAGCATTTGGGTGAACAATTTGGTGTTGCAAAGTACTCTAGATACTTTCCAGTCATTTTTACAGGAAGAACTATTGACAGGTATGAATCCTTTCAGTTGTTGATAAGTATTAGAAGCTAATGGCAAAACAAAGCTTTATTTGCAGTTTTTAAGTTTGAATTGTTGCTATCTACACTACTGTCAGCTGTCTGTATGTATATGTATGCATGTGTGTATGTGGGATTGTGGGTGATAAAAACTACTATTTAACTAGCCTATTTGGCATTAATTGGTTCTAACCAACTTTTCAGTTAGGAACAGGATAAAGCTCTCACATGTTACAGTAAAATAAAAAAAATTGCTATAATGTAAGGCTCTCACGTGCTACATTGTTTACAATTCTAACCATGGTTCTAACCACCTTATCTTGGCCTTGACAAAGATAAAGTACTTGCAATCTTGTTTGTGTCCTTTTGGACTGCATGAGATATCACGGCTGCTTCAATTTTTTATAGAATTTTATCAGCAAAGCAGTAGAATTTATTTATTTGTTTGTTTATTTTATTTGTGGATATCGTTATTGGATGCACCCACAATCATATTTTCTTGAATGAAAATTTTGTTTAATTATTGTTCACATTGAACAATCTGATAGCAGCTAATGGTACTTTTACCATGTGTATCACGGTAAACTAGCTCTTGGCAAGGGAATGTCAGCTGAAGAGAAAAGTAACTCGAAGAAGGAAGAGGTTATTTCTTCTCCCATGGAATCTCTGCCGCCCAACTTTCTGAGAATATTACGCAAGGAGTAAAAGAAAATCAAATGGAAAAATATTTAAAATATAGAGGATGCGATGTTTTTCATGTGTTTTAAACCTTCTTTATCTGGTTTCCGTTTCAGCGGACTGCTAAGATCCATAATTAACAAGTTGGGTACTTCTCAGCAAGTCAGGTCGCTAGCCTATGCCAAATTTGCATTACAGGGTCTTTCTCCAAAGGCCAATTGTTAATCTGGTACATTATGCCCGCATATTAAACCGAAAGGATGTACTCAGTTGTACACTTTCCTTTATTAGATGAATCAAAGGCCTTACTTATTGGGATTCTACATCATTCTATTTTCTGGCTCTCTCTAGGTTTGATTCTGGTATTTACCCTTCAGACAATTGAGAGGAACATCTTTTACTGACTAGAACACACCTGTCTTAGGATTTTCTTTTCAAAGAAAATAGGAATGGAAAGCTTTCTAGGGAACTAGAATTTGTCCTGTTACTCCCTGGTTTGCTAATTCTTGTGGAGCACCTATGACTGAAGGCATTTGTCAACTCCGAGGGTGGTTTCAAATCTTAAAATTCTTGCTAAATTGCAAACTCACTCTCAACGTTGATTCCGTTTGTGATTTCAGATTTTTCAATAAAAGTGATCCTGTCCAGATTGAAGACAAATGTGAGCTACTTTCATTTAAGGCTAAACTCTTGGTAACAATGCATTAACGTTGTTTATTTTATGGTTATATCGTTAAGGAAATTAAATCCTACGGCATAAATTTGATCTAATCTCAGAGGTGCTGGAGCTGCATCATTGGCTGACAGAAGTTCACAAATTTCTATATGCCTGATTTAGGACTATAGGCGGTGTTTTAAGGAGAAATTTAACTCTTTTTCCCTCAGTCATGATCTTTGTACAAGAGGAGATATGTTTTAAGGTATCTCAACTTTTCCTCTGGATCCTATGGGCTCCAGGAAACAAGTTTACCATTGTAAAGTATTCAAACTTTTTCTTTAGAGGTGTAGCATGTTGGATCCTTAGGGAGGGGAAATTTTAGATGGGATTAAGGTTCTTTGCATCTTCAATCATGTTGTCTGCAACTGAAAAACAGTTCAGTTTTGCCTGAATTTTTTTTTTTTTTTCAGTTCCTAGTCAGGATTGAACCTGGCATCATCGTATCTCTATCTCTGATGATGGGGAAGATTAAGTTGAAACAAAAACTATGTTTGTCTCAACATATTTGACAATTGGATAATGAAAGTAACTTGCGATTGAACTTCTCTAAATTCAGAGGTCAGTGTCCACTTCTGTTAGGTACCTTCAACAGTAGCTAGTGGATGAGTGGGAAATAAAGGGTGGAATTTAGTCTAATATGCTTCATTGAATGAGAGAAATTTAATGGCAATAGATGAAAGAAGAAAATGAAGATAGGACTACCCTGGCCTATCAAGACACTAGGCAACACAAATGACAGATCCCCCAGCCTCTCTTCCCCACCTTATACTACCAACTTACCTCCAACAAACATACGCATCTTTCATTTAAAAAAAAAAAACAAGAAGCCCCTAATCCTACTCTAGCAGCCCCCAACCAAACGGATCCTAAGAAATTCCATTCCGAAAAACTACTTATTGAAATAAATAGATTCAAGGAGAAGATAGAAACAACTGTGCCATTCTATTGAAGTGGCAACTTGGTATCCTTGAGTTTTGACATTTGTACAATTTTCTCATTGTTATAATGTGTTCATGTGCTTAAAATATTCGTGGATTACTCTTTTTAGTTTACTTTCGTCTATTTCATTGATAAATATGTTATGATAATTTGATTTATTTCACCACAAGAACATTGAATCCTAATGTTAATAATGCAAGGTAAATTGCAAACTGTCCTTCAATGTTTGATGGATACATCATCCTGAGATTTTTTTTTTTTATAAACTTTGTGAAGAACTATACGGTTAAAAAAAGATAACTAAAATTCTTCCCTCATAAATAAAAAAAAATATATATAAAAAATATAAAAAAAAATATTAAAAAAAAAAACAGTCCTCTTACCTTTCTACAAAGAAAGGAGGCCCAATATTTAAGGGTTTTGTTTAACAACATCGTTCTAACTGTTATAGTATAAAACTCTCATATACTATTAGGTAAAACAAAAGTATACTATAGTATAAAGCTCTTACGTGTTACGGTAAATTCGTTTTAACTATAATATCAAACACACTCTGAGGAAAATAAAAACAGCATCCTAAATAACAATACTGCAAGTACTATCAGAATTAAGCTAGCTAGATGACGTGCATCATTGCCCTGTTAAATTATCAAGTTCACAACAGATATTGTTGAATAAAGCATGAAACTGGCAAAAGTTTTCTTTTTGCTAAAAGATAAAATTGACAATTAAATGTCATTAAATCAAAGCCTAAACCGTCTCGGGCATAAATCGAATAAGAAACATCCACAAACCCCTCTCAACCAAATTAAAAAAGCCCAGAATCCAGCAACCTCTCACCCGGGTCACGGAGCCACTTTTCCATCACTGCTTTGACTTTCTTTATTTCCTCTCACAATTCTACAACTTAAAACAAACTCTACTTCCATGTCACCTTGCGCATCTGGCCCTGCAAATAAAACACAAGATTCCATTCAATTTTCATTGACCAAATTTTGCGAGTAACAAGTTAATGTTGACAATGTAAGCATTAAAAATAAAATAAAAAACGAGAGAGAGAGATGAGAAGAGGGAGCTCCAAGAGGTGGAGGAACAGAAAAATTGGGGAAGAAAAAGCCAATGGGAGTTGAAAATACAATATCAATATTCCAGTGCAAGCTCACATACAATTGAGCCTAGGAAGAAAGTCTTGCTTTCAGTTCTGCTGCCACAGCATCGATGAACTCCTCGGTGTTCAGATACTGATCTCTACTAAGCCTGCCCCACATAAGAGTTTACATTAGACAACAATGATGGAAACTCTCAGTGAATTTATCACTTTGCAGAAAACACATACTTAGATCCATGGATAATAAGAGCAAGATCCTTGGTCATCTTCCCAGATTCCACTGCTCCAACACAAGCAGCTTCTAGCTTCTGAGTGAAATCCAGGAGTCTCTCATTGTTGTCCAACTTTGCCCTGTTTGCGATAAGTCGTTAATTTTTTGTTGGATAGCTTAACTTGGAATAGCGTTTTCAAGGACAAATTAAACTAAGGGTTAATAAATGTACCTGTGAGCAAGACCCCGAGACCAAGCAAAGATTGAAGCAATGCTGTTTGTGCTAGTTTCACCCCCCTTTTGGTGAACCCTGTAATGTCTTGTAACGGTACCATGGGCTGCTTCTGCTTCAATAGTCTTTCCATCAGGACAAACCTGAACCAAATCGCAATCAATGTTAAGATTCATCCAACATACATCCAGCATCTCACGTAAAAAGTCTTGCCAAAATGCAATCCGCGTCTAATTCTACTATTGGTGGAGGATGTATTTTCGCTAGCCATATTACATGACAAGTATAAATGGCATCTACCTCAATTCTATAGAGTTCTGCCATTTTTTTAATATATAACACTATGCTACCAAGGCCAAATAAAAGGGAATTTTTAGGTAAAAAGATTACAAGTGCTTTGGAAGTGTAATTAAAAACAATCTACAATCAGCAAAAAGGAAACTTGAAGAAAACATACCAGTACAGATGTCATCAATCCGAGAGATCCAAAACCTGTAATTATACAAGCAGAAGTCAGAGACCAAATAAAGAACCAGAATACTATATACAAATTCAGATATGAGGAAAGTTAACAACAAAAGTGCTTTTGTATTTAATGTTCAAGTAAGAAGACATTGTGCACAACTCTGTCAACTATTGGAATTTCTTGTTAGACAAACCTTGAGCTAAGAAATCACTCTGCACATCTCCATCGTAATTCTTGCATGCCCAAACATAACCTCCTTCACTCTTGAGTGCATAAGCCACCATATCATCAATGAGACGATGCTCATACCTTCAAATTTAATTACAGAAGGTCAATAGCAAGAACATAACAATATGGCCATCATCTCAAGTAAAATTACAAATAACCCCTCACCAGATTCCAACAGCCTCAAACTTTGATTTCCAGTTAGCCTCATAAACTTCTTGAAATATGTCCTTGAATCTTCATAAAGTAAAGAGAGAGAGAGAGAGAGAAGATATGATTATTTTCAATATGAATGGTGCTGGATAAAATTTTTGAATAACCAGTTGAGACAAAGTTTCTTACCTTCCATCATACTTCTTAAGAATAGTATTCTTGGTGCTAAGATACAGAGGCCACTTCTTCTCATAGGCAGTGTTCATAGAAGCCTCGGCAAAAGCACGGATGGACTGTAAAGGCACGTTGAAAATGAAAGATGAGAACAAAACATTATGCATTGCAAGAATTAATAAAACGACATAACAGAACTGCTGAGGAATTTCCATAGTTGAACCTCATCGGTGTTATACATAGATAAAGCTACTCCTCCAGCTCCAGTAAAGTTGAACACCTCAATCTCTGTCTTCTCACCTTGTCCTTCTGGCTCTGCAAGAATATATAGCCTTTTAATTGCAAGCTCGTATCATTTACAGCTTGTTTGGTAGGGAGGGAAAAGTGGGAGAAGGGAGGGGGGCAAGGGATAAGGTGATTAGTGGAAGGATTTTGGTGCTATTATTCTCTGGTAGGAGAGAAAAATGGAGAGAATGGATACAACTGAGGGATTTTAAATCCTTCTCAACAAGAGAATAACCCTCCCCTTCCCTCTACGTTCCTCACCTATGTTATATGCCTTTCTTTCTTTTCTATATTCTTTCCCTCTCACCAAACATAGCCTTAACAACACAATAAAAAATACAAGGTGAAAACCACTCAGGTATTTAGTAAACTATAGATTCAAAATTTCAACCAACGATTGAACAATTAATAGTCTTATGAAGCCCTACAGAAAAAAGAAAGAATATTACCATACACCAACTTCAGTTTCCCAGGTCCTTTAATAACTGTATCAGTTGCTCGGTATTGATCGCCAAAAGCGTGCCTTCCAATGCATATCGGTTTCGTCCATCCTGGCATTGAGAACAGTCTACATATATAAATCTACTCCATTGGAACCAAACAAACATGATGGCAATAAAAATACCTGGGACAAGACGGGGAATGTTCTTGCAAAGAATTGGTTCCCTGAAGACAGTACCTGTAGAAAATGCCACAATTCAGTCTAATATTGATTACGAAGGAACCCAAACATTGTTATGCAGTTGACAAGTTGCGTGTCTACTGACCATTCAAGATGTTCCTAATGGTCCCATTTGGACTCTTCCACATTTGCTTCAAGCTAAATTCTTTCACGCGAGCTTCATCTGTCAATCAACACCAGTATATGAGTTTTTATCAATGCGTGATTCCAACGAAAATACAGCACTGAAAAATTCAAAAGGTAATGTGGAATAAATTCATTCATCTATACCTGGGGTAATTGTTGCACATTTAATTGCTACGTTGTACCTAAAGATAAAAAGCCAAGTTTCCGAAAGCAACAAGAAATAAGAAAATTCTAAGAAAACAAATTAGTAAATCATCAATAAACACCATAAGTACAAACAACAGGATATTCATTTTTCCCTCAGCATAAACGCAAAGGATAAGAAATACGAATAATCCAGACTTCAAAAAAGACCTTCTTGGACATTTAACTAGAGATGTAAGACAAATACATACTTAAGTGTAGCCTCAGCACTCTCAATGGTAACTTTGTCATCGGTCACATCACGATTAGGAAGGCCGAGATCAAAGTACTTGATGTCCAAATCCAAGAATGGGAAAATAAGCTGCACATACAAATATACCAATAAACATATCAGGCAAAACCAATCATAATGTTAACTTTAGGGGGAAAAGAAAACACACACACACAACAACAACAATGTGAAAATGACCTTATCCTTAATTGATTGCCAGAAAATCCTTGTCATTTCATCTCCTGTGTAAGATCAAAAGAAAACAAACAGATATTAGCATCAAACAAATTTTGCAAATGTCAAATCCAATAAAATATATATTAATCTTGTTTACAACAGCACCAATAACTTCCGCTATATTATCCAGTTCCATTCAAACTTAACTTTTTTTAAGAATCAATCATAAGTTATCATCGTAAAGTCATTGATATACTGAAAAATTAAAGCAAAAAAAAGTCTAGCTTTATATATGAGTTCATAAAGTCAAAATTAAAGATCAGAACAAAACCGAAACAGAATAGCACCATCACAACAACGACGACAACAGCAGCAATAATAATAATAATAATAATTTTTCAATTAACAGTCGAAAGGGAAAAAGGCCGAGAATATACCTGTAGTTCAAAAAAATCTTTAAAAAAACAAAAACAGGAATTCCGATTTCGAATCTCTGTGTATCATATATTTTAAAAAAAAAATACGGACTTTTTTAACTTTATAAAAAACTGGATCTAATACCATGAAAACGGATCATCCACATTTCTCATCCATCGAAAAATCACTTCTTTCTCATTGATTCATATTTCAAACTGTAGATAACAAGCAAAAAAGGTTCGATTCTTTTCGTCGATTCAAGATGAGAAACACCGTATTCGATCGGACATAAAGCAAGCCGAAACCAAATCGGGTCAGATCAGAGAGAGAAATAGATAGATATATATATATATATATAGATAGAGAGAGAGAGAGAGAGAGAGACTCACCGTCCATCTCGACGATGGGATTGGAGACCTTGATCTTCTCGAAAGCCATTGTTTTGGAAGAAGAAGAAGAAAGGAGTTGCAGAGGAGAACTTGACTTGTGAGACAGCAAGATGAAAGATTGGTTCGGCCAGTGGAGCACGGAACGACCGCTACACTGCTTTTTATACTCTCATTGATATGACTCACGACATACCTTGCGACCTCCGACTTACAATTTCTTTTCTCATTAAAAAAAATGAAAATTGGAATTTCCTTTGGTTTTTTTTTTTTTGTTTGGCGTTTTTATATCTCTTTTTCGTTCTACCAATTTTGCCCTCTGACATTCTCCGGATTTACTAAATCAGCAAAGCCCGGATATTTTGGCCCACTGTCTTTGTTTTGTTTTAATTCAGACTTACGTGATTGGACAGGAAGAAGTACTTGTAGATACAAAAATGAAAAATGATTGGCCTTTTCTATGAAAGCTTATATAATAAAGGTGGAAAAATGATTAGATTTTTATAAGATAATCTAGTTATTAAATTTTATAAAGATGTATTTGTTTTCTTTTCTAAAAAAGTATTAAAGATGTTTGGAATTGTGCCGTTTATGTATATATTCATGTTTCTTCAAAATATGCCAAACCCTACAACTAATTCTCTTTTTAAACAAACTTTGGATTAGATTACAGGTCCGTTTATTTAGAGTATTATTTAGACTCAATAGTCTCAAATTTAAATTCAAGTATCAAGAATCTTTTGGATATGTGTTTATTTTTCTAAAAATCTGAATCCTTTGAGTATAAAAAATTGAAGTTTTGAGATTCCCTTAAACTTTTGATACTCAGATACAGTAAAAACTAAAATTCTCTCTCCTATATTTGAGGAAAAAAATCATAACTTCTTCATTTGATATCTAATTAAGATGATTCTTTTTTCATTGTGTTCCTAGTGAAGAGAGGAATAAATTAAGATGCATATTGCATATATTTTTGGATCATTAACATTAAGATTTTATTAGATTTGTTAATAAATCAAAAACTATTTTCACTACTTTCTAAACACAAATTTCAATTTCATTCTATACTCAAATTAAAACCTAAATGCACATCCAAACACGAATCCAGATAACAATTCAAATCACTAACTCAAATTCTAACTTAAATCACACTAACTCAAATCAAATTACTAATTCGAATCTATTTACCAAACGGACGAGTTAACTATTAAGGATTCTACTTTTAGACTTCAGTAGGTATGTAATTACTAAAAGATTTAAGGGTATTTGTAGACAATGGATTTACAATTAAATATGAAAATGTTAATTTGAATCGTTTGTTTTTCGTTCAAGGAACTTGAGCCCTCAAATCATCGTTAATTGGACTTGTTAACTATTAAATGAATGTGTCAGATCAAATTGCAATGGACAAAATAAAAGAATGCTGTAAAAATAAAAATACCACACGTAGAATTTATAGTGGTTCACTTTGTTAAAAGAGTTACGTCCACTGTACTTCACTATAATATGTTTTTTGGGTAAAGATTACAAGAGAGCAAAAAGAAAAGATGAGAATTCAATTCGGTAGCGTTTCTATGTGCTTTTTTTTTTTTTTTTTGTATCTCTCAATAAAGAAGCTATCCTTTTATATAGGGCAAGGATGAACCACCACCTCCAATCGCCTGATGGAGTGGAGTAATGTGTTGTAGGTAACCGTAATAGTGGGACACATGGTGTCCTATAATATACTGCAAAAATCGTGCTTTTTCCACGTTTTTGTTTATGATCAGACGTGTAAGTAACCACCAATTTGTGTTGATAACTGTCAATTCATGGCAATCGATCCAGTCGAACACTTAGAGAGGCATCTGATTTACCTTCAACAATCGATGCAATATGGATACAAGAAAGATTGAGCCGATCGAGTAAAACGATTCGATTCGCACTTCTCACGTCGATCGACTTGCTTCGATCTATTCGACTAGTTTTATCACTATGGGCTTGTCACGCCTCGGAGTACGGGAGGTGACGTGGTGGTTTAATTAAATCAATTAAGTAAAGATTTGGTTAAAATTAGGGTTTTAGAATGAAATTTTATAAGTAAAAAGGTAATAATTTTAAAATCGTTTGAATAGAAAAGTTAAAGAAATAAAGCGATTCATTGTAATTATTAAACAAATAGAAATAACATTAAAATAATTAAATATGTGGTGGAACGCGTATGAGTCCCACTAGCCCACATATTGTGCACACACATATAGTACTGACAATATTATGATACAACCACAGTCCAGAATGAAAGAAAAGTTAAAGTCTTACATGCCTTGAATGATAAATTAGCCTACTAAATACTTCTACTGATCGTAAGTCCGGTTGGCGGACTCTTCTCCAAACCTATGCTGGTATCCACCTAGGGTTAAGATTTTAAAACAGATAAAATGTGAGCGAAAGGCTCAGTAGGACTTATATTTAGAAAATTATTCAACTTTAAAAGAGATTGCATAAATCAAATAAACATATAAAAATGAACTGAAACAATTAACAAATAAATAATTAAATGTGAAAATTTAAACAAAATATAATCTTATCAAAATAATTCAAATAAATCAATCAAAGAGTACCATTTTCCTTTCCTAGGCAAACCATACATGACTCACCACCGTAGTGGCCCAGTTGGGTTTCGGGACCTGCCCCCAAGGTTGTTCACTACACAACCCGATCTCTGATATGGCATCATGCCCTCGATCATATATAAATATATATATATCTTTCTGATTCATGAAATCATTTCTTTATCAGACGTAATCATTTATATTCTTTATGAAGTTCATTATGAACATTTCTCAATCAATCGTTTGTAAAGATAATTAGATAGAATCATTTCTCAATCTGTCATTGAAAACATTTGATAAAAATTCATTTTTGGCTTAAACCATTTTGAAATAGGGCTACCAAAGATAAGGGGTAGAAGTCCTACCTCAATACTCGTACCGGTGCCTCACACCGTAATCCCGGTCCGCTATACGTTAGCTCCGCGGATCCACGCACAAATCCTAAATGCATAGTAACTTAGCTCATTAGCATCTAACCCGAGGTATCCTATGATACTAAATCATCTCATGGTGTCCTAGTGTGCCATTTAGGTTTATAAAATCATTGTACAAAGTTGGAATTTAAATCAGGGTTCAAAACAGTTTAAAACGGGTGAAAATCACAAAATTTCTCCTGGCTCGGTCGGCCTGCCGGTTCCCCTGGTTCGGCCTGCCGGACTGCACAGTTCGGTCTGCCGGAGGAACAGGTTCGGTCGGCTGAACATCTTCAGGTTCAGCCTGCCGGTCGGATGAATCCGGCCTGCCGATCCTTTGAATCCGGCCTGCCGAACATGAAGTTCGGCCTGCCGATCTGGGAAAATTCCAGAAATTCCCAGGCACGGGTCTCGGCATTCCCGAATTCAAA